>CATIWO010170115.1:0-19056 GCA_949673435.1 Macaranga tanarius
TTACATTTATGTGCCTCTGGCCCTTTATATTTTTAGGCTATGGCCATTTTATTTGTAGGCCACTGAGCCTTATTTTTTGTAGGCTTTGGGCCAAATATCATTGGTGGGCCTTTGGCCTTCCATAAATTATTCCTCAATATATTTTAGTTTATTTTTTTTGGAGCTTTTTTTTATAGCCCAATTTAATATGTCCAATAACAAGCCCAACTCGTCAACCCAAACCGCACAATCCGTAATATATGTTCAACCCGCACCGTCAGTTTAGTTTATATTTAACTGCGGTTCGGTTCCTCTCTCCTTAAACTGTTAACCGCTCGGTTTAAAACCTTCTGTCACCCGAACCGCCCCGGACCGCCCGTTGCACAGCCCTATCTGGGAATTCATAACAATCCTGCAGAAAATATTCATACCATTAAAATTATTAAATATGACTTGTTACTTATATAGGATGAGGGATCTTGCTATTTAGAATATCAGTTATGTTTCTTTGAAAAGCAAAACCCATTCCTTAAGAATTAATCATTATTAAGAGGGAAAATAGATTAATTTTAACTTTTTCAACAAATAAACTCAATACTTCTATTTAAAGATCAAATAACCCTAATTTTTTACCCAATTATGTGTGTATAACATAACTTCTTTAGAAAGAAATTGAAAATCGATAATTGAATATTTTATTAATGTCTTGAATATTTTATTAATGTTTATGCAATAAAATTCACTAAAAATTCACGCCACCCATATTAAGACGATGCCCGTTTTGTGTTAGGTCTTTTTTTTTTTGCAAATTTAATTCACTTTTCTTCATTCATTTTCAGGTTCATAGTCCTTCATTGGTGTTAACTATGGTTTAGTTGCTGGTAATCTCCCACCACCACAAGCCACTGCATAGCTTCTAAAAACAACTTCAAAATAAAAGGTAAGACTCTGCAGTGCTAATCCATCCTTCCTTAAAAGCTCATACAAATACCGACATTGCAAATGGTGATATCTTGTTTTAGCTTCCGATCTTAACTTAGCGACTCAATAGATCAATGCCAACATCTTACCTTACTACCTATCAAGAAAAATCATCCTCATCACCATCGGTAATGAGGTCAATGATAATAATAATATTTCAGCTATATAATATCAGTCTAATAATGCTTCCATTATCATTGAATAAAAGCTTCTTCTCTGTTTGTGGGTCAAGTTGTGTTATATAGGGATTAGAATTTGATCTCTCAACTAGTTGCAAAATATGACAAATGCACATAATGCCACCTCTCTTGGTGGTAAGATTAATGTCGCCACCGTACATTATATGGCAATGTTGCGTCAATATGACCCGCCATCTTCTGGGTTATTTAACTCAGTTTATTAGGATACCATGAAAGATAGCAAAAGCTTTAAAATCACCTATAGTAATAACAACAAAAAGAAGCAGCTACTACAATAATCAATATTTCAAGAAATTAAAAGAGATTAGTGTTTTTAGTTATAATCTTGAAGTGGGTTTTTCTTTTAGTTGTGATTAAAAAGAAAAACATAAAAAGAAATAAAAAAAAATTAAGCTTTGAAAGAGAGTGGAGAAAATGGTGTTAATGGATTAATTTTGAAAGGTGATGGTATTCAATAGGATAGTGAGATAGGAATATGATGAAGATAAGGATAAAAAAAGTTTTGAAAGTCAAACTAATATTTATATTGAATATCAAATAAATTTTCATTTTATATTGTTATTGTTGTGCCCTAGGCCAATTGTGTTATGACCATATTGTGACTTTGTCATTTTGCATTCTATTAATAAAGAGGTATTTTTATTATTTTGACTTTCTTAAATTTCATGAATAGTTAATTATGTCTAAGATCATCAAGTGTGTGAATTTATTGTAAAACTCCTAGATGAAAATTGAATTGCATTCTAAGTCATCCCTAATAAGTCATTATTATGGAAAAATCATGAACGAAGACTAGTATGAGGTATATTGATGATCATATTTTACTAATCATGCATATGATGTACTAAGTCAAATCATAGGTACATAGGATATACTGGATTGGCCCGCTATGAGAATACCACATGGATAATTGTCATTAGTTATTCTCATCATAATGATATTATTTTAGTCCTCTGACTTGAGATCATCACAGTGTCCTACATGATGAGTTCTATATTTTGACACATTCTAATGTTGTCTTTAACAGGATGATATAATAGATTGTTATTGGATATAGAATGAATCACGTAAGGAATATGAGTGATCAAGAAGGAATTTATACCTCACTGATCATGAGAAAGATATCTATGGGCCCTCAATAAGTTAGACTAAATAAAAATGTATGGCCATGCTGAACTTAATTTATAAAAAGTTATCAAATTCAGTCTACTTAAAATTGAGAAATAATATGATTGAATTATATAAGGATGACATAAACAATACCTTATGTTCAATCAAAGATATCTTGTGATAAAAGGACTATAATAGTTGTTGTGGAATAGGTTATGTCAGATTATCGACCTTCACATGACTAGGATAGTCACAATATCTTGCTAGAGATCACTTATGACTTGTATGCCATAAATAAGATTTCAAGCCCACTACCAATGTTATATGAACCTACATCATCGCACACTTAGAATAAACCCAAAATGAATATTGGGTATATATGCCCAATAAGGTATATCTGGCTAAAACGGGCAGGATTTACGGGGGCAACACCCCCGAAAGGTAAATGATTTACCTAAACTCGTTGAATGAGTTGCTGCTGAAAACCCTATTATACTGTAACCATATTATAGTTTTGTTGTTTATTCAAAACAAATGATTGTTTAACATTTAAACAAGCCGCTAGTGATCAATCAAATTGAGAAAACAGATTTACTATTTTATTTAATCTTATTTATGAAAAAGTTTATGCAAATTCTGTCCAAACAGCAAACAGGTGCAACCAATTTAACACAGATGATTAACATTTAATCATGTTTAATTGTGATAGACATTTATCAAATTAATGTACATGATCTATTTTCAAAACAGATTAATCAAATCGCTCAAAATCAAAATTGTTCATATAAAATTTGGAAAACACATTTTTAAATCACATAATACAGATTATGTATATATCATATATATGCACAAAATGATAAAATTAATTTAACTGAATTATAAGTGGCTCTGATACCACTATTGGAGTTTCATGTTACAAACATGTAGCGGAAACAAAGATTTTAAACACACAAAACCCTCACATGATCCATGTAATTCAGTTAAATTAATGAAATGGTTCTAGAAACGATTTCATTAATTTAATCGAATTACATAGATCCTGTGAGGGTTTTATATGTTTAAAATCTTTATTTCTATTGCATGTTTGTAACACAAAACTCCAACATATATAATATTAAATTCACTTCTAAGAAGAGTGTGATGCACGCATGTTAAGTAGTTAAAATTTGGAGCTATTTGGCTTTTGAACATAAGTATTGAGTTCATTTATTGAAAAAATTAAATTTTGATTTATTTGGTTGCTTTATACCAGTTTAAGAAATAAATTGACCATTTATCCAAGTTTCAGAGCACAATTTTTACTTTTAAAAGTGTACACATAAGTTCGTTTGAAATACTATTTATTAATTCAAGAATAAACATATATTTTGCCGCATGCACTTTTATTTTGTTCTCGATTTACCCCCATTTACTATTATTTATGTAGATTGAGACATCACACGTTTATTTTTGTTCACTTTAAGTCCTCATGTAATAGAATATCATAGCGTGTGTAATACGCACCATTAAATGAGATGGATTCGTTTTGCAACTAAAATACCTTTTTGGTCCCTGGTACTTTTGTTCTTATGAATATTAAGTCCTTATACTTTTATTTTAGCAAGATTAGCCCCTTAATTTAAAAAAATTTCATTAACTATGTTTATAATTTAATTATTTATAATTTATTTTTAATATAAAAATTATAAAAAATACTATTAAATAACAAATACTCTTATGAATATTAAACCTGAATAATATAATTGTAATTTATTGGTTAATGAAAATTTTGTCTAGTTTTACAAAAATAAAACTTAAGCAAAATTCTACTAAAATTTATTTTAGTTTATTCTATAGAAACGAATATATATATATATATAATTTTAAAGAAAATTTGAAGGGATTAAGAACTTAAGAACTTGATTAAGAAACAGCACAAAGAATTAACAAGAAAAGAGAAAGCAAAGATTCGGTATAAAAATTATAAAAAATACTATTAAATAACAAATACTGTTATGAATATTAAACCTTAATAATATAATTGTAATTTATTGGTTAACGAATTTTTTTGTCTAGTTTTACAAAAATAAAACTTAAGCAAAATTTTGCTAAAATTTATTTTAGTTTATTCTAAATAATATATATATATATAATTTTAAAGAAAATTGAAGGGATTAAGAACTTAAGAACTTAATTAAGAAAAAGCACAAGAAAAGAGAAAGCAAAGACTAAGTGGTTTATAAAAGTTCGGATATTCAATTAATCCCACTCCTCTACCTAACTTCTCCCCAAGTTAATAATATGAGATTTTCTTGGTTTAACTAAAACCAGACCTAAATTTCTAAGTATTTTCAATCATTCACAGTTAAACCAATCATTAGAATTGATTCTCACTTCCCTTCTTAACTCAATAAAGAGTATAAGTGGAATCCTAACTCTAACACACAATTCCACACTCAAGAATTAAAGAAAAATGAATTTAGTACAATGAATGAGAGCTTTGAATAATAAATTTTTTTAACAATCTTATCTAACTTGCCAAAGATTCTTAAATGAGTATCTAAGGTGAAAAGGGCCCTAGAGAGGGGGGGGGGGGGGGGGGGGGGATGACGGATATGTGGTTTAAAAAATATATAAAAAATTAAAAGGAAATTAGAAAGGAATTAGGCAAATGACTTAACCCACATAATCAACAACAATAAAAAGAATAAATATAAGGATAAGAACAAGAAAATAAACAATGTGTTTGTGCCCAAATATAAATTTTTGACCCTTTAAGCCCAACTCATAAAATTTGTAGATTTTGTGCTTGGGAGAAAAAAATTCATGTTACAGGGAGTTTGGGAGAATTAAAACTAAAGAGCTAAAGAGCACGTGAATCTTCTAGAAATTACTGGAAAATCAAGAATTGAGCTGATTATCTAGAATTTTCTCTAAAATTGAAGACTTGGTGAAGAAGGAAGAAAATTCCAGAATAAAGGAACTGTTGAGCTGTAAAGGTAACTCAAGGGGATGTAGAGGTTACAGAATTTATGGGGGGAATTATTGAAGAATTAAAGGAATTGAACTTCTATACAAAGTTAGTAGATTATAAAAGGGGAGGAAGCAGGACATACACAACAATCATCAATCAACACTCAACAAACAACCAATCCAAATATCAATTTTTAGCAATTTCTTAATAGTCATTTCTTCTAGCTTTTAGCATTTTTATGCTTTTGCTCTAGCAATTTTGTAGTTATTGCTCTTTGAATGAAATTTTCAATTTATATTTTTCCAAACTTATTTATCATTACTTTCAGCTTTCTTATCATTACCTTTAGCTAAATAACCATTTCCTTTAGCAAAATAATTCACTGCTCATCATTGATTGCAAATTTCAAATCCCTTGGAACTCAAACAATTTATGGTAAAAGCGTTTGGGAATCCACATTCATCTGAAAGAAGTTAGTAATTATTAATTTAGGAAATTAGTCTTCCCTGGCACGCTCTCAAATCCAGTTCAACTGAAAAATTTCACCAACAATCTTTTGGCACTCCTAGTGGGACAATTCTAATGGAATGTTTAACTTTGAAAATAGAGAAATTTTTTGGGTTGGTAATCCGACCAATACACCTGTAAAAGCAGGTGCTCAAATGCAACAAACTTACGGAGAATAGGTGCCTCAGGATCAAACTTGGACCAAGGCACTAGCTTTTAGCTATTCAAGTCAAAATTCTAATACTATTGCAACTACTATTGAGGGCTCAAATGCCCAAACTATATTCTCAGATGGAATGAAACAGGTTCAAGATTCAATAGCACGAATGAATAGTGCTTTTTTGAATTTCTTCCAGCAGATGGATAATGCTGTTAATCAGAGCTTACAGGAGATAACCTCTTTATTTACCAAGATGAATGAAGCTTATCTGAAGCAAGCGAGTCCTTGGTTCAACCCTATAAAGAATCCAAACATCCATTTTCTATAAAGCCTAATGATGGAGATCAGGTTCCTGATGGTAACAAGGAAAATCCAAGTCCTCAGCTTGGAACTCATAAACATGAGGGTGTTCAGAAAGAAAAAAGCCCGAGGGCCAATGTTCATTAAAGGCAAGCACCATCACCCCAAGGTCAGACAGTATTCACCTGAGCAATTTATAAATTCCTCAAGGCCAACCACCAAATCCTTAAAACTAAGTGCAAGGCTCAAGGGCAGCATTCTACCGGGTGAAATAGCAATTCCTAACGGCTAGGTGCAGAATCTCAAAGGTCAAATGTCATTTCATCAGGACCCTATGTAGATTTCCCAAGGGAAGGTTGACTGTGTGCCCTCTCCCCAAACCCCAAAGGTGGAAGCAAACATAAAAGCATAAAAGGAGGCTTCAGTGGTATTAATTGATCCTATCAATATGGATTCGAATAACAAAATTAGGAAAAAAGAAAAGGTGGTTCAGCCTTCCAATATGAATTCCAACAAATTCATAAGCTATTGGAGACTAGTCCCTCCTAGAAGGTTCTCAGCACTAAAGAAAAAGCCTCATGCACCAACTATATTGAGTAATAACTGCAAACCTAAGCCTAGGAGGGATGGCAGGAGGCTACCACTAAAATTCAATAGGAAGTAACTAAGATTTATGGTGCCCCCATCTGTTCCACCAAATAAGTAGTGGCGTAGAGTAGAGCATCAGAAACTTTCTCAGCTTGAAAGGAGATAAAATAAAAAGGAGATCCAACTTGAGGCTAAATTCAAAATTAGGCCTAAAACTACAGAGGGTTTAATTGTAAAGAAAGAGGACCTCATGATGATGCAAAAGGCTAAGGAAAATACTACTAAAATTCTGAACACTCGGGGGGCAAAAGGCATAACAGGAGGTTCAGAGAATAATTATGTTATAGAGGACTGTACTAAAATGCTAAGCAAGGGAGGTGGTGCTGAAATATTTCCCATAGTGTAGGAAATGAAAAGAAAATAATGAAAAAGGGTAATTGGCCTCAGGCCAGAAGTTTGCCACTTAGTATATAAAGTGGCAAAATTATACTTTTTGGGTGTGTAAGTTGGCTTGATAGCCACTGTAAATAAATAAAATTTGGTTTTGCTAAATTTTAATGTGTTATTATTTGTTTATTTTTGTATGAAGTTTGTTAGTTTGCAAGTGAATAGTAATTTTACAAAATTTCGACATCATTTATGCTGAAAACTAGTTATTTGGTAATGCAAATGAATGGTTATAGTGCAAAGTGTGCTATGTGCAGTGATACAGATAAAAATATGCTCAGCAGAGATGAATTGAAGAAAAAATAAGCCCTGTGATAGCTACAATATTAAGTCATCTATGAAAGGATGTACATCATAATATCCATACTCCAAATGATCAATATGAAAGGTACAAAGTGCTAAATAACATAACATGCATTATAACAATATAAAAGTCTGTAATCAAGTCACAGAAAGTCAAAGTCAAAGCCACTGAGGTTCTCCCAAACATCTAGGTAATTCTACCTAGTAATCATATAGTCTCTTTCCCTTGGTTCAACCATTCTTTGACTACTTTCTTCTTACTTTCCAGAGATCTCTTGATAGAATGAGCTTGCTTGGCTGCATCCTGGTACCTGGAAGTCAATTTTTTTTTGTTCTTATGGAGAAGCTTATCTTTTTGGGATTTCAATATCCTTAGTTGCTTGAAGAAAGGCAGTTTTTCCCTCTACTTTTTCTTCTTTAATTTACTTCATCTTGAGCTGCTTAGCAAAGAAGGTATCTTTCTCATAGTGGAAAAGATTGAGATGGCTTGAGGCTGTCAAATGAGTGGCACTATACTCCTCCAGGTGAGAGAAGCTCAAAATAATCCGGTTCTTCAAAGCAACGATGGTAGCTAACTTAAAATACTGCTCTAAAGTGATAAGAACTGAAAGAACTATGGATCTTTGGGTCTTCTGGAGAGTACCTATCTCTAAGCTAAGGATAGTCTTCAATGAATCCTTGGATTTGAAGCATCATCTAGAGTCGAAGAAGCCATAGGGGTAACCTTTAAAGGAGTCTTCAGGATCTACCATGATCCACACATCATCAATGGAGGACCAAGAGTCAACATCCTGTATAACAGTATAATAAATAAGCGTAAGCCAAGGTATGGAAATGCACAAGTAAAGAATAATAGAGAGAAATAAAAGTACATACCTGAGGAGTTGCACAAGAAGTCTGATGAGAGCAGTAGGAGGTAATGGATCCAAGATAGAGGGTAATGGATTTGAAGGAGGAGTAGATGAAGTATCAGGAGTCTGAGACATTTTACCTGTTAAAATTGAAGAGAAAATGGTGAGATCATTACCATTATGAACACGGTAAAAAAACATATTGTAGGATACAAATATAACTTGTTCTGATAAGAAGAAGTTATCTTAGGGGAATCAAGGATTTTTTGGCCGAAATGAGCTAAAAGTAATATTTGGCTTAAATCTTTAATGAACTAGTGATGAATTGACGAAATGAAATATATAAAGGCCATTTCCCTAAGGGTCATGGAAGCTAAGAGGCATTTTCCCCATGCACTTAAGCTAAAGATGCAAAAATATAAAAGTGGTCTGATTTGACAAAATTTGCTGGGGGAAGTGTGGAGGTAATGGGCCAGAATCATATGAGAAAGCTGGAGCACAAGGCCAGAAAGTGCGAAAAATGCAAATAATAAATCAGACAATATTCACAGGGAAAATAAGGAGATAATAGGCTACAACAGCCTTGAGAATAATAAGATGCCGGGTTTTGTGAAATTAAGACATATATTTGGTAAAATAATACTAAATAATTGATAATAAATATCTTCCTAGGGGGTAATGTAGGAATTAATGCTTAAACATGGGTGATAATAGGATACAAATTTTTAGAAGCCATTTTATTAAAGAAATAGCAAGGAATTAGTTCTAGAAATAATTTGCTGTGAATTTTTGGCTAAATTAAAGGATTTTATTGAGTTAATTTCTTATAATTAAGCTAAAATTATCAAAATAATTATTTTGGCTATCAATTGCTAAAATAATTAAATTCATAATACAATTATGCAAAATTATACAAATTAAATCCTGGATGTAGTAGAAGTTAATTTTGAATTATACAGTAAAAGTTTACAAATTTCACCAAAATACAAGATGAAATTGAGCAGCATCTCCCCTATATTTCTAGCATACAGTTTTTTTAATTAATTGCAATTAACCTGCAGAAAATAATTCATTCACAAAAATCCATAAAATTCCCAATAATACTCAACAGGTTCATCACAATTTCTTTGGCAAAACATATTGCATAAAATGCAAATAAGCTATAGAGGAAATAAAATCTACTTTGGCATTTCCTTCTACAGTAGACTTTGAATGAAGGTTTTTATCTGTAGAAGGCACTGGGGGTAGAAGAAAATGCAGTAAATCCCAAAGTAGCAGAGAAGAGTATTTTGGCTGGGGTCCTATTAGAGGCAGTGGTGGTGTGTGGACTGGCAGCAGCCTCGCCTAGCTGGTGGCATTGGCTACTGGTCTTAGCTCGAGCAACAAAGGCACTGGCAATGGCCTTGGCTGGGTGTAGGCAGTGGTTGATATTGGCTTGAGCTGCAACAGGCTCAATAGTAGTAGCATCGCTTCCTTCTTGACAGGTAGCATCTCGCATGGTGGCAGCTTCGACCTTGGTCTATCGGGCATGGCCTGCAGCGATAGAGGCACTAGCATCGAGGGTGACTTCACCAGTGATAACAACAGCAGTGTCGGCTTTGGGCTCTCGAGCAATGTCACGTCCGGTAGTAGCCTCGACGTTGGGTGCAGCTGACTCGACCGAGCGACGGCAAGCGATGGGTGCAACGACAATGATGGAGGTGGTCTTGGTGGGATCAGGTGCGAGTAAAGAAGAAAAAGAAAAAAAGAGATGGTAAGGTAGAAGAAAAGGAAGGGGGAAGAAAATAGAATTTTGAATTTTGAAAGAAAAAAAATTTTGAATTTTAAAAGAAAGAGGCATTTTGTGGAAAATTAAAAATAAAAATAGGAAGAGTTAAAGAGTTTTGATAGAGGGAATTTTTAGGAATTTCCTTAGTTGGCTCAAAATTTTCTTGGGGACATGCACTAGAGCAGGAAGAAATATTAAATTTTCCAGGTTTAGAATTTGAACTTAATGGTTTGCAAGGGAAAAACTGAAGGGTTTTAAGTTGATTTGAAGGTAAAGAAGAAAGTAACTTGGCTGACTCTGTATATCCATATAAAATTGCATTGGGCTTGGCCTAAACTAATTATATACGGAGGGCATTGTTTGTGCCCAAATATAAATTTTTAGCCCATTAAGCCCAACTCATAAAATTTGTAGATTTTGTGCTTGGGAGAAAAGATTCATGTTACAGGGAGCTTGGAGGAATTAAAACTAAGAGCTAAAGAGCACGTGAATCTTCTAGAAGTTACTGAAAAATCAAGAATTGAGCTGATTATCTAGAATTTTCTCTAAAATTGAAGACTTGGTGAAGAAAAAAGAAAATTCCAGAATAGAGGGACTGTTAAGCTGTGGATGTAACTTAAGGGAATGCAGAGGTTACAAAATTTATGGGGGGAATTATTGAAGAATTGAAGGAATTGAACTTCTGTACGAAGTTAATAAAAAGGGAGGAAGCAGGACATACACAATAATCAACAATCATCAATCAACATTCAACAAACAACCAATCCAAATATCAATCTTTAGTAATTTCTTAATAGCCATTTCCTCTACCTTTTAGCAATTTTACGCTTTTACTCTAGCAATTTTGTAGTTACTACTCTTTGAATGCAATTTTCAATTTATATTTTTCCGAGCTTATTTATAATTACCTTTAGCTTACTTATCATTACCTTTAGCTAAATAACCATTTCCTTTGGCAAAATAATTTATTGCTCATCATTGATTACAAATTTAAAATCCCTTGAAACTCAGACAAATTATGGTAAAAGCGTTTGGAAATCCACATTCGTTTGAAAGAAGTCAGTAATTATCGATTTGGAAAATTAGGCTTCCCTAGCATGCTCGCAAACCCGGTTAAACTAAAAAATTCCACTAACACAATAAATACAAGGATTTATAAAGGTTCGGATTATAACCAATCCTATATCCTCTACCTAAATTATTCCCAAATTAGGATTTTCAACCCCATAGCAATCATATTACCAAGATTGTATAAAACAAAGTGTTTTAAGGATCAACACTAACCTTACAATAACTTGTGTTTTTCTTAGCTAAACACAAACTAATCTATAATGTGTTTTTCTAGGCTCAACATTAACTTTTTTCCAAGTATTTTAAGGCTGACACTTAAACCTTCATACAAAAATTTTCAAGGCTAACTCACAACCTTTACAATCAATGTGTTTTTACAAAGGCCCAATACTAATCCAAAGAGAAAGAACCTCACCACCCACTTCTTTAACCCTAAAGAATGAGTAGATGAAGGAATTCTATCTCTAACACTCACCCAACTCTCACAAGACGGGTATATACAAACTCAACAAGAGTTTGTTTACAAACAATGAATATTCAAAGAAAATTATGAAAGAAAAAAATTTTGGTTCAATGATTTAACATAATCAATTTGCTCTACCAGCTCTCTAACTTCTTAAATAAAGTTCTAAACCTTGTATATATAGTTGGGAATGAAAAACTAGTTGTTATAAAGTATTTAATTTGTCAAAACACTCTTCAAGCTTCATTTAATGTGATTTCAGCCTTTTTGCAGGATTGTGTCTGCTCAGGATCGTGAGCCTTGAAAATATGACCGTTGGAGGTGAAATTTGCCCGTTGGAGGTATGTCACGATCGTGATCCTACCCTCACAATCGTGAGTATAGGATCGTAAGCATGGTAGGTCCTCTTCAGCTCAAACTTGTATATTTTAACTTCAATTAATCCCATATGAGTTATAACCATTCATGAGGCTTTAAGAAACATTAGTAAAGACCTTTGAGGACTATAATGGAGCTTTAATTTAGCCTCTAATGCTTGCTTTATCAATTGCTTTAATTTAATTCATAATAAAACTTAAAAAATAATATTAGTAATTCAAAATTGATTATTAAAGTAAAAAACAAAGGTTGATTTGAGATTGATTAACACATTGATCATGCAAAGGGTCAACAATCTCCTCCTTTTTGACTTTGATAATCAATTTTTGAATGATAATACTAAGTGCATGTGCGTGCATTTGTTTTACAATGCTCCCACTTAATTATATACCAAAGGGTTTTGAAATTTCTCCTCCTTAATATATGCTAAGGTGAGCTAAACATACCAAAAATCATTCAATCATATCAAATATTTAGTTTCTCCCCCTTTTTGGCATTCTATTTATAATTCAAGCATAATTATTATCATCCAAAATGCCAAATTTCTCTTTCCTTTTGTCAAAGTGAAAAAGGGAGGAAATCAAAAGAGAAGAAAACCAAATGAAATACAAAAAGCAATTGAAATATAATGAGTCATACCAAATGAACATCAAATAAATGACAAGAATACCAATTAAAAATAAGTGAACTAAGTGAAAAAAGAATACTAAATGAGAATATTGAAAATAATTAGAAAATAGCATGCTAAAAATATGTAATTTTTTAGAATCATTTTGATCATGCAAAGGGTCAAATTCTCTTTAGACAAATTATTGTTTGCATATTTATTAATAAATTAAATAAATTATTTTCATGAAATCATAAAGAAATAGTTTAAAATGCAATAACTAATAATGTAAGATTGCAACATACAAACATAATCAATTCAAACAAGAACATCTTAAGATCAATCAACCTTTTGAAACCAAACTTTAATTAGTCTAGGTTGATTGGTTTTAAAATAATCTTTAGGTAAAAGAGTAAGATGAAGCTTCCTATAATAACACACATTACTAGTATGTCATAGTCTCATGCAATAGAGGCATCTAACATTAGCAAATCTATTGTGCCTTAGTACATAAGTGCTCTTACCATGAAAGTGTTGCACATACTAAGAAAGTGAGTTCTAAAGTGTGGATATGTCATACATTCATAAGTATGGACATTGTGGTATGGTGTTACATGCTTAGGTGTGTGCTTTTTTATGTAGATGAAAGCATACTTGGGTTAAGGTCTTTTGGCTTGTGCCTTAGACCTTTAAGCTATAAGGGGGGATTAGTCTTAAAAGACTTGGCTCTAGGTATATGAGACTCTTTAACCAATATGGCTTGAGTCTTAGCACTACCACTAGCAACATGTGATGAATTATGGTTAGCTTTCATAAATTTATTTCGAGAGGATGATGATGATGATGCTCCATGTTCATATCCAATACTATAGGTATTGCCATGAAATTTTTGAGAAGTTAAAAGAGCATCTAGAGTTTTCTTTCCTTTATGAAACTTAGAAATAGAATTATTTAGCTCTAAAAACTTCTTTAGAAAGCTTTTTATTATCTTCTTTAGTCTTATTAAATTCACATTTCAAAGAGGTAAATGCTTTCACATCATTAGAGAGTTGCTCATTTAAGGAGGTAACTTTGGAAAACTTATCTTTCAAATCCTTAAATTCTTTTAACATTTTTAAAAGCCTAATTTGAAAAAATTTTCTTTGAAAGAAAATTTTTACATTTTAAAACAATTTTGCTTGCAATAGAGCTCTCATCATGAAGTTGCTCATCATCATTATAATCATAGTCATAAAAGTAATCACAAGAGGAATTAGATAAGAGAGGTACCTCATAATTGTCCTCTAAGGCTATAAAGCAAAGGTTAGTTGCTCATCCTCCAACTTGAATTCAGAGGGATTGTCCCAAGTAGATTTAAAGGCTTTTCTCCTCTCTTTTGCTTCCTTATTCTTATGCTTAAGCTTAGGCCATTCATCTTGAATATGACCAGGTTTCTTGCACTTAAAGCATATGATTTCTTTGGCCTTTTTAGAGCTACCTCTCTTAGATTCTTTGTATATTCTCAAGTTTTTCATTTTTAAGTACTCCATGAAGCTTCTTATGAATGATGCAATCTCATCATCATCTTCACTTGAATCTTTAAGGTCATCTTCATCACTTGAGTCTTTTGATACTTTAAATACAAGGCTCTTCTTTTTTTTCTTCTTTGCCATGTTGTTCCTCTTCCCTTTTACTTCAAAGTAAGCTCAAAAGTGAGAAGTTTACCGTTGAGGATGTCGGTTGAAAGTTTAGAGAGGTCATATGACTCTTTAATTGAAGTTACTCTTAACTCCTAATCCTTCTTGGGTAGCACTCTTAGAATTTTGGTGTTGACCTCCTCTTTTGAGCAGTGCTTCCCTAACTTCTTCAAGGTAGTCAAGAGAGCATTTAAATAGTTTGTCATATTGGTGATGCTCTTATGAGGCTTAATCTTGAACATCTTATATTCAAACATATAGAGTTGGAATTTATTGGATCTAACTTGGATGTTGCCTTCATAATGGTTCTCTAAAGTCTCCCATATCTCCTTAGCAGAAATATAATACTGAATTTTTCCTCCTTCATGTCTTGATATGGAAGAAATAAGAACCAATATAGCCCTTTTATTTTTGTGGCTCTTTTTTTTTCTTCTTGAGACCTCTCATTTCTTTCTTTTGGAACTTGAATGCCTTCCACTATCTTCATGGGAGGGTTCTAACCATCTAAAATCACATTCCATAATCTAATGGAATCACTATCAAGATAAAGCTCCATTTTGTGTTTCCAAAAAGGGTAGTCACTCTCATCAAATAAGGGTCTATAGGTTTAGAAAGAAAACGATTCACTCCCTATGGATTTTTAGATTCTTGCAATTAAGTACTAAGAATTTTAGCTCTGATACCAATTGAAAAGGGCCCTAGAAGGCGGGTGAATAGGGCCAATATGTATTTTAAAAGAAAATTAAAAATTAAAAGGAAATTAGATTGGGATTAGGAAAATGACTTAACCCACACAATCAACAATAAGAACAATGATAAGGATAAGGATAAGAATAAGAAAAAAAATAATCAACACAAGGATTTATAGAGGTTCAGATTATAACCAATCCTATATCCTTTACCTAACTTATTCCCAAGTTATGATTTTCAATCCCACACCAATCTTATTATGAAGATTGTGTACAATAAAGTGTTTTAAAAATCAACACTAACCTTACAATAACTTATGTTTTTCTTAGCTCAACACAAACCAATCTATAATATGTTTTTCTAGGCTCAACACTAATCTTTTTCCAAGTGTGTTTAAGGCTCATACTTAAACCTTCACACAAGAGTTTTCAAGACTAATTCATAATCTTTACAATCAATTTGTTTTTACAAAGGCCCAACATTAACCTAAAGAGAAAGAACCTTACCACCCACTTCTTTAACCCCAAAGAATAAGTAGATGAAGGAATCCTATCTCTAACACTCACCCAACTCTTACAAGAAGGGTAGATATAAACTAAACAAGAGTTTTTTTTTATAAACAATGAATATTCAAAGAAAATTATGAAAGAAATAAATCTTGGTTAAAGGATTTAATATAATCAATTTGCTCTACTAACTCTCTAACTTCTTAAGTGAAGTTCTAAACCTTGTATATATAGTTGGGAATGAAAAACTAGCTATTAGGAAGCATTGAATTTTTCCAAACACAATCAATATTCTTGATAGATCCTTGGGCTAAAAATTAAAGTTAGATCCGTGTTCTACCTTAATTATAGGTAGGGTTCGTATCAATTGGTCTCCTTATTTTGGCAGAGTTGGACATTAATGAGCTGATGAAATCTCATTCTCAAATGACTTGGTTAGGTAGCGTGTTGAGGACCCATGAGGTCTCTAAGTCTACTGGTCCTCTACCTAGTCCTATTAAAGAGCCCATTGACATTCTTGGTAGTAGATTGGGTCAGGTACTGATCACCATACCTCCTCTCACTAAGAGGTATCATCCTAAAGGATCTGGATCTAGTAATGCGGTTGCTGTAAAAGGAAAGGGGCTAATGTCTTATCAAGATTAAGTGAAGAATTTCCATGCGTCTTTGATATCTAAATATGATTTATCTAGTTCAGTCTTCATTCTCTCAGGTTTCGTTTGCACTAATCTAACCCATACATGTGCTCTCCCTGACGATCAGGATTTGAGAGACCATGTTAGGGACTACTATAGCTTGGTGTCCCTTACTCGGTCTATATCTTTTCAGGTACGTGGGGCCTTCTCCATTTTTGGAAATGTTGTTGTTTTTTTTTCTTGTATTCATTTCTTTCATTCTTTTTTGCTTTTCTTCTCTTTCTTTTTAGCTTGTGCATTTGGTGTCTTTTTTGGATGAGCACAACCTGGCTAGGGAAAGGGACAACAATTCAAAGGTGAGAGAAATTACTACTAAGTACAAAAGAAAAAAGCTCGAGGTGGATTATTTTAAGGCTAAGGTGGCTGTAATCGACAATAAGACGATCGAAGCTACTTTAGATGCTAGACCTTTGGATGACTAGTTGCCTACTTCTCAGTTACGGGTTAAGGAGCTAGAAAAAGAGGTTGGTGTCCTTAAAGAGGCTCAAGAAGATATGATCGACCAATCCTTAATTTGGTGTTCACTCTAGTGTGAAGGACCTGGTCACGGCTACTTTACGTGCTTTATATCCTGACATTGATTTGACTTTCATGGAAAGGGTAATCCCTGGAGTTAACTTAGATCAAGTCCCTGGACGAACGAGCACTGATCCTCAGAGCTTGTTGCGTGTAGACCTACCAGCAGTTACGGCGCTGGTCATGGATGGGACCAATGTTGGTCCTGGTACGAGAGAGACCGAGAAGGCCACTGGTGGTAAAGATCCTATGACTAGATAATAAGAATCCTGACCTTTTATCCTTTTAGTTTTGTTCGATATGGGCCCAAAAAATATCAATTTCAATATTAAAACTTAACAAAGTTTATGTTTGTGTTTGGTTGGTGTTGATGTTGTGGTCTGCAATGTTGTTGTTGTTGTTGTTCTTTTTTATTGTTGTTCTTGTTGTTGTTGTTATTGTCTCGAGGCTGCAATTATTGTAGATGGATGGTAAAAGTAAATTGAGGAAGTTTACAATTTAAATTTTAAATTAGTAATTTTCATAAAGGACATTAAGGGTAGTATTGGTATTACACTTTCTATTTTTTCTAGACATATCCTTGAACTCCTACATATGTTGACATAAATACCTTTTCTATCCATATTTTTTTTATAGATTCTATCCCTTTATATTTATCCATATATTATTAGACTCGTTCTCAAAAATAAGCAATACTTAAATGTTTAATAAAGTAATATACTAACTATGGTATTATAGAAACATAAACATCATGGTCTGGGTGGTACACACTCACCAAAAAGAGTGCTCCCATGCGGGTTCGAGCCCCATGGATTTCTCCCTCCCCTCGAACGCCTAACACTAACAATGCATTCAAACCAAAAAAAAAAAAAAAGAAGTAATACACTAACTATGTATAGTACTACACAATGGTCATAAATATCTTAAATATATTTTCAAGCTATATATTTACAGAACAGTATTGCTTTTCTTTTAAATTCTAAATAAAATGTTATTGTTTATGTGACTCAATAACCATACAAAAATACTTGGAATTCTCGTTTTTTCATATGGTAATATTAAAAGTCTAATATTGAGTAGTCTAATGACATTTGTTCTCTTCAAGACATTAATAAGTTAAAAATTTGATCATTTCTTTCTTCTTTTCCAAGCTAAAAAAAAAAAGTTAAAAAGTCATGGTATGCTCATGCTTGTCAGGATACCATTAAAGACTTTTCACAAGGTAATATTGTGACAACCAACCCTATTACTACTCGTACTAGACTATCTCCCCTTGGATGCATCTAATATGTGTTATGATTAGGGGTGTTCATACGGTCAGTTCGGTCAGAGTTTTTCAAATCAAACCGAACCAAAGTAAATTTTTTATGATAAAAATTGAATTAAACTAAAATTTTTAAAAGTATTAATTATTTTAATCTTTTTATATTAAATTATTATATTATTTTTAAAAATTATAAAAATATAAAAAAAATAAAAAATTGGTTAGTTTGATTAATTTGGTTAATCAAATTTTTTTAAATACAAAATTGAACCAAATTTTAGTTCGATTTGATTTGGTAATAAAAATTTAAAAATTATTAATTAAAAATTAAAACAAATTGAACCAAATTAAGTCGATTTAATTTTTGGTTCGGTCAACTCGGAAGGATTGCACATATATAGTTATCACATCGAATTTCATCTCTTATATTAATGATACTCCAATTGTTACTCTCTAGTTATATTTATTTATTTATTTATTTTGTCACATTCATTTAATAACCATAATGATAGAGTAGAGATGACAATGTGGAGTACTAAAAGACCTAGCTTAATAAATATAAAGGGGTGGAAATTTTTGCACTCCACCTATTTATTTTTGCACTCCTCCTTTGGTATTTTGAAATTGCAAATTATAAAATTATCCTTTATTGTAAATGTATATTCTTTTATTAATTATAGTTACTAAACTATTCTTCATTTTTCTTCAAAACTCATTATTTGATGTTTAAGATTCTAAATTATGTATAATTGAGTTGACTTTTTTTTTTTGCATTACAAAAATTTAATATAATCAGTTATTTTTTAGAAGCACTCTTTAACTTTAATTTATTTAAATCATTGTAAAATTTGTATTATTATTAAAAATAGCAAATTTTTTATTTTCTATGAAGAATTTTTTTCCAATATCATATGCACATAACTTTATTTTTTATTTTTTTATCATCATTTAAAAAATAATATAAAAAATTAATTATGTGATTAAAAATATCAATTATAAAAATTCAACAATAATTTATCATATAAAAAATGTTCATGAATAGA
>CATIWO010170185.1:0-15135 GCA_949673435.1 Macaranga tanarius
GATTAATAGTACCCATATATTAATCCAATGACTATGAACATTTATAGTATATGTACCAAATGAGTTTGTCACTCATATTATCAACTCTTGATAATAAACTCATTCAACATAATACTAAGGGTAAACATTCAAATAAACAAATAATTTTATTTAAATGAATATTTTATTGCCATAGGGATAATATTACAATGTCTATATGCAATAATGGCCCTAGGGCACATCTATACTAACAATAACTGCATCTCCTATCTTTAATTAGCCTATTGGAGTTTAGTGCTCATCCTGAAAGATACATTTAGCCGATTTAATATGTTGGTCATTGACCTTCAAAGAATAATTGAGCAGGGCTTGGTTCTTCATCATTTAATTCTTTAATAATGATAAATTGACCTTTGGGGGTGAAGTTTATTAATGGCCGATTTAAAGTTTGTACAATGTGCCATTTTATGGAGGAGAAGGTTGATGAATACATCAAGCCTCTACGTGGTAAGCATCTGTACTAAATAGATTAGGATCGACATGTACGATTTCAATATCACTTTCATCCCTCCATATATATAACATTTAGTGCAAGGTGGAAAGGATGCAAGCATTAGAATTTATCCAATCTCATCCTAATAGCATGACATAATTTATATATGTCAAGGACGAATAGCCTTTCAAGTTTTCGTTGCCTTCCAACTTTAATATTCAATATGATAAATCCTTCAATAGGGTGATTATGGCCAGTAAAGTCTATCATGAAGACATCAGTTCATTAAAGATTTTAAAGATCCAACCTAACCTTTTTTAGAGTGACCAAAGGCAAAATATTCACACTTGCTCCATTATCAACTAAGACCCTCTTCATTTCGATGCCATTCAAATCGGCCTTGGTGTAAAGTGGCCTAATATGTTTAGTCATCATGCAATCAGGTTATGGTATAGTTGAAGATGCCCCCAGTGCTTTATCATTTTCATCTTTTTCAGGCTCAATAATGTTCACATCTAACGTTGACTTCTGACCTGGCTTAGACCGAAAGTGATTTGGTAGAGTAACGATATTGATATATACCTTTATACTTGTTTCACCTTGTTCAAGGGTTCCTTCTTTTATCTTACCCTCCTTGGCTGACGAATGCCATTGTGGTAGGCCTTGATACCCTTTCTTTTGATGTAATTGAAAGTTAAATAAAGGTTTTACGGAAGGGTTTAATCGCCCATAGAGTCGATGCGATAAATCTTTGAGGTCTTGATCATCATTTTGGAGTGCTTCCTTAGCCTTTTGGCTTTTCTTAACCTAAAACTGCTTAGTTGATAGGGAAGAATGATTGTCCAATGCCTGAGCTCTTGTAGCTTGTCTTTGTCATTGCATCCTCCCTTTTGGATCTTTGTCATATAAACTTTGCCATCATCATCTGAGTACTATATCCTCTGAAATACCTTCGGCTTTAGTTTATGCTTCCTCTAATCTGCGGTTGCTTTTGACTTAAAGGTTTTAGGATTTGGCTGAAGGACTTCACTTGGAAGGTGACTTAATTATGGTCGATTTCTATTAAAGTGATACCTATCAAGCTGAGTAGGTTGTTTTATCTTATGATTAAAGGTAGTATGGCAAAATGGATAAGTAATCTCTTTTTCTTTGACCATTTTGACCTTTTTATTTTCTCGATCTTGTGGATCTGTAACTTAGGAAAATATTTATATCCTTAGCTTCAGCCTATCAGGCTAAAAGGGTTGCACTATTCCTTTACCTAACACCTTTGGATCATTGGTGTGCGTCATATTAATTAAAAAAGAAGGAATAATAGCTTCAATAACCACTCATTTACCCTTATTAGGAAAAAGAGCTTACCCTCTTCAATTGCCCTTTAGATCACATTCCTAAAAACTACGCAATTATTGATGGAATGTTTTTAAGAATTATGCCATTTGTAATATTTCTTTTTTAATCGTTCTTCAGTAGCTAGAATAATATGGTCATCAGATAACTTAATTTTTCCATCTTTGAGTAAACAATCAAATATCTTATCTATCTTAGTAAGATTAAAGGAATATTCCTTGGTAATTTGGTTTTATTTTGAAGGTTTCTTCTCCTTAAAAGAAATTAGTTTTTGTAAAGCTTGTCACTCATTAGGTTTGGCACCTAAATATTTGTAACATTAATGCATTCTCATTTTGAATCTGAGGTCGAGTCTTCCTCTAAATGAGAGATGTCATATGCCAAGTTATAATAAGTACCTTTTGAAGAACGTCATCGTTGGTCTTTCTCCTTTAAAACCCTTTTATAGCTTATTGTTCGATTTGTCAATTCAAATAAAGCACGAAAATGATGTCCTTCAAAATGTTCCCTTATGGAATAATTAAGGCCTTTGACAACTAAAGGAACACACTCAGCCTCATTCAAAGAAGATTGGCACTGTGTTTTGAGCTTGTAGAATTTGGTGATCAACTCTTCCACTGACTCCCCTGGCATTTGTTACACCCAAGCTGAATCGGCCAGAGTAATATCTAGTAATGGTCGATAAAAATCTATATGAAAATTTTCCTCTACCTCTTTCCAAGAATTGATAGAATTAGACGGAAGATGAGTGTACTATTTGAAAGCCAATTTAGTAAGAGAATTATCAAACAAACATAAATTCAACATATCATTAGTTGTAGCCTCCCCACACTAAATAAAAAATTACACAACATGTTCAATAGTAAATTAATTTGACTTTTCTTTAAAAAATAATATGAATTTGGGCACCTTATATTCTCTTAGAAAAGTGAATACTTGTCAATCCAGTCAGGGTAAGGCTTAGAGTACATCAGCCTTTGATTTGGTTGAAGATCTATACCATTTGCTTTAAGGTATAATTTAACAAGTTCTGATTGGTCTCTGGTGGCCAATATTCACACTTGTAAGCATGTTGAGGTCCTTAATTCATATGCCCCATTCTATAATCGGCCTAATTACCATTACTAAGCTCAATGACATGCCCACATTGATCATATGTAAAAATAGTACCTAGCTGAGGCTGGAGTACAAGACCTTAAGATGGATGTTGAGGGAGTAATTGTCAATTATTGACACTAGGATCAGTTCCATCGGGCCTTCTAAGAACTTGAACACTCCCATATTGAAGGTTTGGGTAGTTAGCCCTTGGGGATTCAATGTGTTGTCTTGGATTCTCTTGAGTCGGTCTCCCTTCTAAAATTGACACTAACTGTTCTATACTTCTAGTAATCTGATTGAGTTGCCTTCTAGATTCTTGATGGAGTGTCTAATTATTCTCAAGAATCTCTTTGAGGACGGTTTCCATCTGACCAATCAAATAATTGAACATAGAATGATTTTCCCTAGAGATCTCATCTCGCAAGGAGTGTATATCCTCACGACTCATGGCAGGTTACCTTCTAGGAGGCAAATTCCTATCATACTCCTACTTTATCTCCAATTGGTTGATGGATCTGAACTCAAGTGTAGTCCTAGCAGAGACGTGATCAGCAGAATTTTTGGTAGGAGCAGGAGTCTTATCAATACCTTTATTTCCCATGGTCAAATTCTTTGATGATCTCATCTGCATAGGCGTACACAGGTTCAACCAAGTGTGCCAAAAAGATATTTACCAAATAAAAATTTAGCAAGATCTTTAGATTGTTTGGATGTAAGGTTATGTAGTCCTTTACAAAGATCACAAAAGTAAAAGAGAGAAAATAGGATTTATTGCTAGTACAGGATGACAATTGGACCAGAAAATAATTTCTAACCCTTTTAACTTATTAGATTTAGATCTAATAAGAGTTTTATTTTACCGGAAAGAACGATTACCAGGATTAAAAGATGAAATCAAACTTAACTAAAAGAAAAAGCTTTAATAGCCAAAATATGAGTTTTTTTGTGAATGAATTGTGATAATCTTTATTGAAAATAATCAAGCTATTAATAGGAATACAAGCATGAGAATTATAATCCTATCAAAACTCTAAAAAAGAAAATAATCCAATAGAAAACCAATCATGGGCTAAAGTACTACAGGCCTATAAAATAAAATCCATAAAAATTTTGGTCCAATGCAAACAAATATATGGTGGATAAAATGGATCTAATCAATTGAAAGCAACACATAGCTAACTAATCGAATCAAATCCAAATAGTAAATTTTTCTAACATTTGGCTTATCCCCAATACACACACGTGCGTGCGCCAATTAATATAATTTTTTAGCTCTTTTCCCTCATTCCATATAAGTTATTTCTTGTTAAATAAACTATATATGATCAATTTTTTTTATGTGGGTAGTGATAATTTCAGTTGGACCAAAAATAAAATTTTAACATAAAAAACAATTTTAATTCACTCTCAGATTTGAGTTGAATTATAAAAATATGAAGTAAACCTTGCAAATTGGACCCACCCACAATTTTATTCTGAGGTTCAATCAAATCCTATAAATTAAAAAAATTGAATTTTTAATGCTTAATCATTAAAATTAGTTCGAATAACAAGAATAATTAATGAAATTTCTTAATAAAATATACATTGTCTGATTGCAAAAATTTAAAAGTTTTTTAGCAAATAAAAAATATTTTTAAAATTTTTTAATTTTTTAGAATATATTTCTATAAATTTAAAAAATTTTAAAAACTTCAAAAACATGTTTTCTATAATTTCATCAATTCTCATTATTATTTAAATTAATTTTCATTAATTAATATTAAAATTAATTTTTTTCTTGATTTATAGGATTTAATTGAAACAATTCTTGAAAGGCTTATTTGTAAAAAAAATCCAAATGTTTACAGTTTTTTGCAATTTAATCCTAACCTTTTAATTTTTACAATTATGTCCCAATTTTTAATTTTTTTTGCAATATTAACACATTAATGAATTTGGTCAAATAAATTAATTCATTAATGTTTTGCAATAAGGCTTATTGGGGTTCACTCTTTGTGTTGGTGGCATTACACTTCATTGCCCACTCAGAATTTTCTAAAATAATTTTGTCCAAATTCATTAATGTGTTAACATTGCAAAAAAATTTAAAAATTGGGACATAATTGCAAAAATTAAAAGGTTGAGATTAAATTGTAAAAAGCTGCAAACGTTTGGATTTTTTTCACAAATAAGCCAAAAAATAAGTGGTGGAATAACTCGACTAAAGTAACACTTAGCTCACATGCAAGGTTAAGTTGAATCTTGCAAATAAGTTCCACAAGAGGTGAGAATTGACATATACAAGCTGATAAAAGATTTTGAAGAAGCAAAAAGAAAAAAGAAAAAGAGAGAAAAAGACCTTGAAGATGAAATTATGATGATGAATGAAGAAGTGGACATATATGAAGATGAGGCATTTGAACAAGTCAGACATAAAAGCTGTAATGCCTGCAAAAATATGACATCTTCATATCATGCATTTTATTTAATTTTATTGGTTGAGAATGGATATGATGCATCATCATTCATATGAGCATGGGGTATATGAATTTCATGCATATTGGGAGGAATTATTAGTTAAATTTATATGTGATTATTTGGATATATTGTGAGTATGTAGTGTTATAGGATTAAAGGTTTGGAAACTACTGTCAATGACTTAATTGAAAGGAAAGTGTGGGCTAGAATGAAACAACTGAAGGTTTAAGGGTCAAAAGGTAATGACCACCTTTCATTAAGGACCTACGTGGATATTTTACATTGGAGCCTATCTTAATTTGTGTCTAGATTTTTCTTCTTCACGTGGACTTCTTATATATGCCTATATGTTCTAAAGCTTGAGGAGGCTAAGTCATAAAGACACATCCTTTAAAAAAAAATTAAGTGAGTAGATTAAGAAAGGTTGAATTTGCTAAAAGGAAGATCTTTTTTAAGCCCTAATCATCAGCCTTCTTGGTTCAAGTCAATCAATTGGTAAGTTATTTGTATTTTTAGTTGAGTTGTGTTAGGGTTTGAGTTGGAGAATTTCGTGCTCTATGTTTCCTGATTTTTTAGCCTTTGTGTTTTTATGATAACTTGAGCTATAGAGCTCCAAATTAGGTTCTATTTAATTCTAGAAAAACTTTAGAGAGTTTTTTACAACTCTCAAGGTTTGAGTTTGAGCTAAATCTGCTGTTAGAATGGTCAAATAGGGCCAAACATTTTCTTGTTCACTCTATCATACTGTGTGACCTAATATTGCTAGAAATTTCATAATTAATTCTCTACATATGCTAATTATGTGATTTTAATGGAGAATGAAAGTATACTCATATATGTAGAGTGTGTATAAATTTAGTAATTATAGGATGTGCCTATGATTTTTGAGAGCATCATGAACTTCACGCATCAAATATGCCAGCAGTAGTATATAGGCTGGTTTGTGAATTTTCTTATGTGTGGGTTATATAGTAATATTTAGAGTTTTAGAACTCTAAATTGAGTAAGGTTGGATGCCCTGAAAACTTTAAGGAGTACTCTATAACTCTTATGTTTTAATGTTGAGTTGAATCTGCCTCTAAGAAGGTCTAATAGAGCTCGACATTTTATTGCTACTCTGAATACCTGTGTGACCTGTTAGTGTTCAAAAATTTATAATTAATTATATACATGTCCAAATTGGGTAATTCTAATTAGAAATGAAAGTAGACACATAATATTAGCTCCTGTACTAAAATCATGATCATAGGATTTGTGTACATGATATTTGGATATATCAAATTAGAGGTGATAGATTATACAAGCTTAAGTGCATATGTGAGGTGTTAAATGTGTGTGTTATATGTGGATATATGTATGAGCTACAAGAGGCAAAGAGAAGAAAATCAACTAGAGAAACTCATACTTATTAAAGGTTAGAAAACATTTTCGGTAAGTAGTCACTAATATGATATACATGTAA
Source organism: Macaranga tanarius (assembly GCA_949673435.1). Taxonomy (NCBI): domain Eukaryota; kingdom Viridiplantae; phylum Streptophyta; class Magnoliopsida; order Malpighiales; family Euphorbiaceae; genus Macaranga; species Macaranga tanarius. The sequence continues at coordinate 6,843 of CATIWO010170185.1, forward strand.
TTGGTTTCTCTTGTATTTGATAATTGTAAGGTTATATGTATTTTACTTTGGTTAATTGGATAAGTTATATGATCTTTGTATATAAAGAATGAAATGATTAGCAATCTTTAATATGGCCAATGGAATACATATATTATTTAGAAGATTAATAAATATATTGATGAGAAAGTATTGTAAATGGATAATTGGTCATGTAGGACATATTACTTAAGGATAATGTATTGGTAATATTTTGATAGTAAATGTGAATAAATGATATAAAATCATAATGAAGATGAAAGTAATTTATATATAAGTTTCACATATGTTATTCTACCATTGTGATGGTTGAATAAATGAGCTATTGTTATAACTAAGAATCCAATACATTGAATGAATGATGATTTTATAGGATGTGATATGCTATGATACAATATGAAAGAATGCCACAAGTGGATAAATGATTGTATATTATGAGAGGTTATTACATGTGTTGTGACCATATAAATGAATGAGGTAAGAATATGATGTGGAATAAAACTTATATTATTTGGTATGTAGTAATATTATATGTATGTTGGAAATATGAGGATTGATAGCAACTGTTGATATGTGAATTTTTGTGGGTGAGGAACGTGATGAAATATGTTAATGGTGCACTTTATATGTTTGTGAATGTGAGGATTTGGATTAGTGACCATGTGTATGGTTATCGTGAGATATTGCTTATTGTGATTATGAAAATGTGGTTGCATTGTGTAAATTGTGTAATGTTTCACAAAAAGGTGAAACGTGTGAGGAAACAATGATGTGTGGAAATGTGTGTTGAGTGAAGACTGAGTCGGGCGGATAGTCTTCACTGATTGTGTACGTTGGGAAAGCTGAGCCGGATGGATAGCTACCCATGATTTCTATATGTGGGGTGAGACTAAACCAGGTGGATAATTTTACTAAATGGTCATATACATATGAAATTGTGATTGTGAGTTTGATAAGCCAATGAGACTAAGTGTGAGGCGATTACGTAAGAATGAATTCAGTTGGATATTGAACAATGAGAATTAAATATGAAATGTGTGAATTCTTACAATTATATGAATTGGTTATGAATACCAAATATATTGTTAAATGTGATTATACGAATACCAAGTGGATGTGTGGTTATGTAACATCCACCCTTTAATTATGTTAATTATGCATATTGCTTTTCATTGCATATAGAGTAAATGGGTGAAGCTAAATTAAGACTAGGTGTGTTTATATAATATAGATAGGGGCTTAATTGAAAATTAGCTTGGACTAAATTGACAATATTGGAATTGTAAAGATTAATGTGTAACATTTACATTTCAATAAGGATTAATGTGGATATTAGGGTGATAAAATCTCTACAATTATCTAGAATTATCTAAATAATTTATCAATGAATAATTCATGTATTGATATGTATAAAAGTGTATTTTATGTGTATGGTGAGGATGGTGTACAAGTATATGTGTGTGATTGGTACAATTGTATGTATGTGTATGGTAGAAATTTGGTAGACAAAATTCTATAAGAAAGAAGGTGTAGTGTTCTTGAGAAAGTTTAAAGAATTTCACCAAAATTTCTATTATCTAATAAGTGAATTGAGAACCTAAGGACATCTAGAGGGCTTGAAGATTGGAATTGGTAAGTTTATGTTTGTATTTTAATTAGTTGAAGTTAGATTTTATTTAGAGCAAAATTCATGCTTTGTCATAAGAATTTCCAGTCATAGAGATTTTAGCATAACTTGAGTTGTAGAGTCCTAAATTAAATAAAGTTAGATGCTTTAGAAACTTTGAAGAGTTCTCTACAACTCTTATGCTTTGAGGTGGAGATGATTCTACCTCTAAGAAGGTCTAATTAAACTTAACATTCTGGTGCTTATACAGAATACTTTGTGTAACCTGATTGTGATAAAAAAAATCATAATTAATTCTATACACATCCAAATTGATTAATTCTAATTGGAAAGTGAATTAGACATATAATATTAGCTTCTGTAATAAAATCAAGGTCATAGGGTTTGTGTACATGATATTGGAGCATATTGAGTTTGGGATGACAGATTATACAAATTGAACTTTTGTGCAAGTGTGATGTGTTGTGTGTGTTTGATATATGATTATGAGTAGGAACTACAAGAGGCAAGGAGAATAAAACCAACTAGGGAGAAAGCTCTTCTTATTTAAAGTGGAAAGCACCATTGGTAAGTAATTACTAATATAGTATGTATGTGGTTTCTCTTACGAGACATAAATGTAATATTATAGGAGTACAATCTTGAATAATTGAATAAAATATAATTAAATGAGATGTAAAGGGATTATTAATGTTGTTAATAGAATATTAATTTTATTTAGTGGGTATAATAAGTGATTGATGAATTAAGAATAGTATGTGGACATTATGCTTGTGGGGTATGCCAAGTGAATACAATATGGATTTGGTTTTGTTCTTGTGATATCCATGATAGGATATGCACATAGATGAATATGATTCTTGAGTTATGATATGAGATATGATGATATTATAATATATTATATGATAACCTCTAATTGCATATGGAATGAGGTTGAAAATATCCAATATGATGTATGTGACTCAATGTGGTAAATATGAAATGTGATAGTAATGACCCCTTGTGGTTATAAGTGTGCATGTGTTATAATTTAAGTTGTGGTTATTTGATGTTAAAGATGTTATGTTGTGAGTAATTGCAAACATGATGTGTGATAAAAAAAAAAAGACTGTGAATGAAAGAACAACACAGTATATAATAAGTAAATCGATTGGATAATGTGCTATCGATAATATACAATTCGATTGGCTAAAGTGCTATCGACAAAATTAACTGATGAGTAAATTGATTGGCTAATGTGCTATCGATAATGTACAAGTCCATTGGCTAAAGTGCTATGGACAATATTGATCGATGAAATAGTCGGTTGTCTAAGGTGCTATCGACAATACACAAATTGATTGGCTAAAGTGCTATCGACAATACACAAATCGATTAGCTAAGGTGCTATCGACAATATACAAATTAGTTGGCTAACGTGCTACCGACAATACTAAATGATAAATAAGTCGATTGGCTAAAGTGCTATCGACAAAATTAACCAAAAAATAGTCAATGTGACTGAGTGAGAGAATAATATAAGGCATGCCATTATTTTTTATGTGTTTCATGTACGAATATGGGATATGAGTTGGAAGATATAGTGCACCAATTATATATGGTATATGTATGAATAACTATCCAGCCATATACTAAATGAAATATTGAGAATGTTAGATGTAAATTTATAAAATATGGGTACAAGTGTTGTATGATTGTAAGAGTGTATTTTTCTACTCAAGGGTTGATGATTGTGAGAATTTAAAGTTATGATTGCAAGTGTGTATACATAACTATATATGCATATGTATATATGAGTGTGTGATGAGGATACCAAATGGTATGTTAATATGTATTTCTTAATTTTATATTTGGGAATGGATTTTAATATATGAGGATGTTATTGATGATTAGAGGATATGAATATGGATGCATATATTTATGATTGATTGAATATGATACATCCAAAAATGAGTTTTTGATGTTTGTATACATTTTTGGGGTGTCTTAGAGTTAGTAAATGCTTCAGCACGGCTGTGTGCCTTTCATGCACGGTTGTGCATGTCTAGAGTACTGAGTCCAAGACTCAAGCACAGCCGAGTGCACTTTCTGTATGGTCGTGCGCAACTATATTAGCCACATACAAATTACACAATCTCAGACATGGTTATGCTGTCTCTTGTGAACTTTAGTCTTTATATTATTTATATAATTTAAGCCATAGAACTCCAAATAGAGCATGGTTTGATGATGGAAAAACTTCAAAGAGTCTTTTACAACTTTCATATTTTGAGTTTGAGTTAAATCTATCATTACAGTGGTCTAATAGAGCTTGACATTTTATTGCTCACTCTGATTGCTCTGTATGATCTTTTAGTGTTCAAAAATTCATAACTATTTCCATACACTTCCAAATTGTATAATTCTAGTTGGGAATGAAATTAGACTCATAAATATAAAGTTTGTATTAATATTATAGCTTTGGAATGTGTTTACAATTTATGAGAATATTTTGAATTAAGGTTTTGAATCTACTTATAGCAAACTCTGTGTAGTTTAGTGCATTACAAGATTAATATATATATAATTGTATTAGTAGTTACTTACTGAGTAGCAAGCTCACCCCTTTGCATTCACATTTTTTAGGACTTAGCTACATAAAGCTTGAGGTTGCATTTTTATAGAGACCTCAGGTTGGCCAGAGATAAGCTTGGTGCATTCACTTATCTTTTTGTTGTCATTTCAATGTTTGTTGTTTTGTATTAAAGAAATTTTATCTAAGCAACTAAGTAATGCTTAATGTATACATTGGTAATGACATGTGTAAACAATATCTAATGTGATGAAGTATATGATAAATATTTACTTATTTGTGATATGTGATAAATTACTTGATTGTGCCATACGTTAGACTACATAAGAAGAGTGTTACAAGTTATGTATGAACCTTGATATTAAGTGTGGGAATGGAATAACGTATGAATGTGCTATTGAGATCATTAAATATAGATATGGTGGTTGTAAAGGTGTGTTTATATTTACACATGTATGTTTATAAATATTAACTTTCTAATTATGAAATTAAGTTATGGAGTGGTTGCGAGCCACTTGGAATATTGTGAATTTTGCTATCAGGTTGAGGACACGGGTTGAGACACGGGCGTGTTTCAGGCCGTGTAATATGATACGGCTGTGTCTCAGGCCGTGTGATAGGACACAGCATGTCTTAGTGGAGACATGGGCATATTTAATGTGGCATTTTTATCCAGAGAGATATACAAGCAGAGACACGGGCATGTCCTTGGCCGTGTATGTATATTGAATTTTGGACAGTGAAGTACACAGGTCAAAATATGACCTTATTTCAGACCGTGTCTCGACTGTGAATTTTGTCCAGAGTACTATATGGGGAGACACACGCCCGTGTAGTCTATATTTTTAGTTTTTCTAGTTATTTCTTGTTAATTAGTTCTTAAGAAGATGGTGTATATTTATATTGGTACTACTTATTGAGTTGCAAGCTCATTCCTTTGAAAAATTATTTTTTTTAGGATATTGTAGAAAATTCTGAGTTGCATAGTCCGTTTTCTTTAGGCATTTCTCAGGTTGGCAAGTGGCGAGAACTTCACTTATACGTTTAGTGATAGCATTGTACATATCAATACATAAGCATGTCTATTGGATTTTGTATTAATGGGTTGTGTAGAAGATGTTAGTGTACTTTGTAACTTAAATACTTATGATGTATATAAAGTTTTATTTTAGTCTAATTCCAAATGGGGTTATGTTATATTCGTATGATTCCATGTATGTTATTGTAAGGGGGCATCACAAAAGCATAAGGCAATATAAAGAAGATATATATATAAAAAGAGCAGAGGAGCTATATATGACACAGGCGGTAGCAGCAATAGTAGTAGGCAAGATCAAGGTGCACGCCTTAATCGTTCATTTAGTATTCATGAAGCTGGCACAAAGGGCTCAAGATTTCCTTCTGGATCAACACCTGCTTCGCGATTAGCTGCTAGAGAGGTTGAGATAGAGAAGAACAAAATTCAAAGCAAGCAACCAAAAGTGAACACAAAAAGGTTCAAAAGTCAAAAAGAAAAATTAACAAAGGCATTTGGCAATTTTGTAATACATAATAGATTACCTTTTTCAATTGCAGATTCACCTTGGACAAGATCACTACTCAGAACTGTTGCTGAAGTCAGACCTAACATACCCCCACCAACTCTGTATGAGATTGCATGGGTATTTCTTCCGTAAGAATATAAATTGATGAAAGAATATATTGCATCTTTTGAATCCATATGGAATGCACGTGTCACTATTATTTGTGATGAATGGAGTGGAACAACTAGGATGGCAATAATTAATTTTTTGACTTACTCCAATCGTGGAACAGTATTTCACAAGTCAGTTGATGCCTCACTTGTTTCGTCTAAAGATTCTAACTACTACTTCAGTTTAATGAAAAATGTTGTTCAAGAAATAGGTCCTGAAAAAGTTGTCCAGATAGTGACTAATAATGAAGCTGCAATAAAAGCTGGTGGAAAAAAGTTAATGGATGAATTTCCCTATTTATATTAAAATGTTTGTGCTGCCCACTATATTAATTTAATTTTGGAAGATTTTAGGAAAATAAAAAAAATCAAAGAAGTTATTGATCAGGCCAAAATTATTACCCAATTTATTTACAATCATAAATTGGATATTGAATTATATGAAGAAATTTACTGAAGGTAAAGATCTCATTCGGCCTAGTATTACTAGATTTGCCACAAACTTCGTTGCTATAGAAAATATTATGCGAATCAAAATTAGCTTGAGAAATATGTTTGAGTCTGAAGGGTTGTTAGCTTCAAAGTATGGTAGAGCTACTAGTGGGCCAGCTTTTGAAGTTAAAGAAATCATTTTGTGCTTGTCAATTAAGGGTAGAAAATTTTGGCAAAAAGCAGATGAAGTTCTTAAAGTTCAAGAGCCTTTGCTTAAAGTTCTAAAGTTGGTGGATGGTAATGAAAAGCCAACAATGGGATTTATATATGAAGCAATAGAGAGAGCAAAATTAGCCATAAAAGAAAATTGAAAAAGTTATGCTAAATATTGAAGGATCATTGATGAAAGATGGAACTTCCAATTGCATCATGATTTGTATGCAGTAGGTACTTTTTAGTTTTTACGTGTTGGAAACTATTAATAAAACTTATTGTTACAAAAAGTAAGATTTTTATTATTGCATAACTAAAATTTATTTGTTTATTTTTTTAGGATACTTTCTTAATCCACAATTTCAATATGGAAAATATGGCATTGAGAAATATAGAGAAGTCTATTTTGGCCTAAGAAAGTAATTCAAAGGTTAGATCCGAATATTGATAATCAGGCTAAAGCATTGAACCAAGTAAGTAATTAATATATATGAAATTTACTGTGTATTTGAAATTTATTGTGAATTATTCTTTCATTTTCACATCAAAATTTACTAATTTAGTAATTATAATATCTATTATATTAACCATTTCCATTTTTTATTTGATAGGTAATGATTTTTCAAGATAAGATAGAAAGTTTTGGTACTATATTGGCACAGAGAGCCATTAAATTCACTAATCTTGGCAGTAATTCTTTATTGACTAATTCAAAATAATTTTTTCTTTAGGTTTTAATATTAACAATTTATGTTTAACTAATATATTATTTTTATGAAATTCAGCTGAATGGTGGATTCAGTATGGTGAAAGTGCTCCTGAAATTCAAAGAATTGTTGTAAAAGTATTAAGCCAAACAACTTCATCATCAAATTGTGAAAGAAATTGGAGCACTTTTTTATTGATATATACAAAGACAAGAAATAGGTTGAGATATCAAAAGTTGCATTCACTTGTTTTTGTGCATTACAATATGAGGCTTAAAATTAGAAATGCTACTAGGAAGAGTCAATTAAGAAGAGTTAGACAAAAGTTATAATCCAATTAGTTTGGATTATATCTTTGAAGAAGATGATCCTTTGTCTCCTTGGATAGAAGAAAGAGAATCTCCATTACTGGATGGACATGACAATACATGGATAGATGAAGAAAATGATGATAATATTTCTCAAGCTCAACATAGAAGTAAAGGTCCTAGTGGTGGAATATTAAGATCAAGTCCTAGTGGTGGCGGTGGTCATAATGTTGATAGTGAGGATGACGACAATGATGATAGTAGTCATTCTACTGATGGTAATGATGATAGTGGGCCACCAAACACAAGTGGAGAAATATGTATACCATCAACTTATCCTTATGATCGCGATGTCTATTTTATTCAAGGTGATGTTGGTGCCTCCACCCATAATCCTAGTTCTCCTCCTCCTCCTCCTCCTCCTCCAATAGGTCATACTTATCATCAATCTTATGGTGATTTTTATCCAATGCCAAGTGCTGAGTCTGGAGACAATTATAATAGATATGATTATGGTGATAGCTCTGACTCCACTACTAATTATGGATATGGATATGGTTATTGTCACACCCGCTCCTCTAACCATCGAGCTGGGTGCGACTTGCTGTGCTGAGCTTACATATCATCTTAAACCTTATTCATCCAGATGGACTTAAAAGATAATCTGTCATTATACATATCATAAATCTTTTACAACAGTCTCATATTACCTTAATACAAGTC
>CATIWO010170249.1:0-10402 GCA_949673435.1 Macaranga tanarius
ATTAAGAATAAGAACCCTAGCTTTTAAACTTTGCTTTGAATTTGTATTTTTACTTTTCTTAATTTAGTTTTGTTTCTTTGAAATTCCAAACTCTATTTCATTGTTTAAACAATCAAACATTGTGAGTATTGCAATATTCAACCTACAATCTCTGTGGGACGATATCTTTATTTACTACTTGATACGATTCTGTACGCTTACGGATTAGTACATAGTAACTTTTTGGTGTCGTTGTCGGGGATTATGCAAAGGATTGATATTGTAAGAAAATTATGTTGCTTGATTTAGACGTTATTTTTATTTTTCTTTTTAATTGTGGTATTGCAGGAATTTGTGTTGTTTGATGCACATACGAAGTGCAAGCAAATAAGGACTTGAATTGATACCACTTGATTTGGAGTTAGAAAAGACAGTTCGTGAGAAAAAGAAACAAATAGTCATATCAAAATATTCACAAGCAAAATAGACGCAAGGGACTTAGAGAATGACCCGCCAAGGCAACAAGTTCTTCAAAATCCTCAGAATGGTAAGAGAACCATGCGAGACTTTGTGAGTCCTAATGTGCAAGGTGATCAGACACCAATTGTAAGGCCAGCAGTAGTAGTAAATAATTTTGAAATCAAGTCGGTAATGATCCAGATGATCCAGAACTCACCATTCAATAGGCTACCTCAAGAAGATCCATTTGGTCATATGTCTAGATTCTTGGAGTATTGTTCTACCTTCAAATTGAATGGAGTAAAATCTGATGCAATCCATTTGATCCTTTTTTCATTTTTCCTAATGGATAGAGCAAAGAGATGGTCTACAAGTTTGCCACCCAACTCCATCGACACTTGGCAAGAGCTTTACACCGCCTTTTTCAACAAATACTTGCCACCTGCAAAGGTGTTAAGGATCAAAAATGAGATTAACTCTTTCTTTCAAAGAGATGATAAAACATTCTAGGAGTGCTGGGAAAGATTCAAAGACCTTCAGAAGCAGTGTCCACCTCAGTTGATTCCTTTATGGGACCTAGTGCAATCATTCTACAAAGGAGTCAATTATGCAGTTAGAGTCAACACTGATGCAGCAACTGGAGGTACTATCATGTCAAAGACACCAGAAGATGCCTTGGATCTCTTTGAAGAAATGGCAAATACACAGAGTTTGTGGTCTAATGAGAGGACCATTACAAAGAAGGCTGGAACCATAGAAGTGGACAGTTTAACCATATTGAATGCAAAGCTTGATGCTCTGACAAAAAAGATGGACAAGGTGAATGTGAATGCAGTGTCTACATTGTCTTCCTCATGTGAGCTATGTCAAGGAGGTCATCCTATCATAGAATGTCAAATGATGCAAGGGATGACTATAGAGGGAGTCAACTATGTGGGCAACTTCAAAGGACCTCAAAACTAAGTCTATGGTAATACTTATAATCTAAGTTGGAGGAATCACCAAAATCTCTCTTGGGACAATCAAGAAAACAACCAGTGGAGACCACAAGCACCACTAGGATTCGGAGGACAAAATGTGCAATAACCTCAACCTCAGTTTAACTAAGACAAAGGTTCATCCTCTGGAAGTTCAATGGAGAGCAAGATGGAGAAATTCATGAATGTGATGTCATCTAAGATGAGCCAGCAAGATGAAGCTCAAAAGAGAATGGAACAAATGATCCAAAATCACTCTTCTTCTATTCATAATCTAGAAGTGCAAATAGGGAAGCTAGCAAATTCCTTAGCAATAAGGAATAAAGGTGCATTACCAAGTAATATAGAGCAGAATCCAAAAGAGCAAGTAAAGGCTATTACCTTGAGAAGCGGTATAGAGATCCAAACCCCTAAATCAACAATGGAGTATGAAGAAAAGAAGAATGAAGGAGAACATGATGATGAGAGGGCTGACACACCATATCCATAAAGGTTGAAGAAAAAGGAGCATGACCAACAGTTTGTAAAGTTTTTAGAAAGACTCAAGACACTCCACATCAACATGCCTTTGGTAGAATGTCTAGCTCAGATGTCAAAGTATGTAAAATTCTTAAAGGAGTTGATTTCCAACAAGAAGAAGTTACTGGAGTTTGAGACAGTCACACTTACAAAGGAGTGCAGTGCCATCATCTCAAATAAATTTCCTTTAAAAAGGAAGCAACCAGGGAGTCTTACTATTTTATATTCTGTGGGAAATTTGTCATTTTAAAAATCTTTGTGTAATTCAAGTGCTTCTATTAATCTTATGCATTTTTCCATTTATAGAAAATTGGGACTTGGAGAAGTAAGACCAATAAACATTCATCTACAACTAGCAGATAGGATAGTAAAGGAATTAGAAGGAATAGTGGAATATGTGCTAGTAAGGGCTGGAAAGTTCATTTTTCCAGTGGACTTTGTCAACCTAGATTTTGAGGAAGATGAAGACGTTCCATTAATCCTTGGTATACATTTCCTCTACATTGCCAAGGCAATCATTAACGTATATGATGGAACTTTAACTCTAAGAGTAGGTGAGGAAAGTTGTAAGTTCAACATCTATCAAGGTATGAAATATTCTTCTAAAAGTGATTTATGCTTTAGAGTTGATGTTATGGATGAATGTGTGATTGAAATCCAACAAAGGAAGTTGGCAAATTATAATGAATTGGAGTATATTGAGAAGTGTATACAGGTACAAGACACCCAAGATGAAGATTACCTTAAACACTAAACTTCTTTTTTCCAAATCCAATTACCAAACATTGAACCTATACCACCAGCAACCATAAAACCACCAAATGTAGAATTGAAACCCTTACCTCAACATTTGAGGTATACTTTTCTTGGAGAGAACCAAACTTTACCTATGATCATATCCTACAAACTCACCCAAGACCAAGAGAAATTGCTTGTGAGGATGCTCAAGAGGAGAATAAGAGTAATTGGTTGGCAAATTTCAGATATAAGAGGGATAAGTCCATCTTATTATATGCACAAAATTCTAATGGAAGATGGATACAAGCCAACTATTGAAAGGCAAATGAGGCTCAATCCAAACATGCAAGAAGTGGTAAAGAAAGAGGTGGTTAAGCTATTAAATGCTGAAATTATTTACCCAATCTCAGACAGTTCATGAGTAAGTCCTATCCAGTGTGTCCCAAAGAAAAAAGGAATGACTGTGGTGGAAAATGAAGAAGGTAAGCAGATCTCTACAAGAGTAGTGACTGGATAGAGAGTGTGCATTGACTATATGAAGCTGAATTCAACTACTAGAAAAGATCACTTTCCACTACCATTCATTGACCAGATGTTGGAGAGGATAGCAGGACATGCCTTCTATTATTTTTTAGATGGTTATTCGGGCTACAATCAGATAGCAATCGCTCTAGAAGATCAAGAGAAAACAACATTCACATGTCCCTATGGCACATTTACTTATAGAAAAATGCCGTTTGGATTGTGTAATGCTCCAGCAACCTTTCAAAGATGCATGACGGCCATATTCTCAGACTTGGTAGAAGCAATTATGGATATGTTCATGGATAACTTCTCAGTCTATGGGAGCTCATTTGAAGGATGCTTGGAAAACTTGGAGCAAGTTCTTACAAGGTGTGAAGAGACAAACTTAGTACTGAATTAGGAGAAGTGTCATTTTATGGTGGAGGAAGGAATCGTCTTGGGGCATAAAATTTCAGCACAAGATATTATAGTGGACAAAGTAAAAGTGGAGACCATTGAAAAACTTCAATACCCAACAAATGTCAAAGGAATTCAAAGTTTCTTAGGCCATGCAGGATTCTATCGGCAATTTATCCAGGATTTTTCAAAAATCTCTAAACCTCTTTGTAAATTACTTAAGACAGATTCTCCTTTTGAATTTACTAATGAATGTAAAATGGCTTTTGATAGGTTGAAAGAAGCATTGATACCAGCCCCTATAGTTATATCACCTGATTGGAATCTTCTATTCTAACTAATGTGTGATGCAAGTGATCATGCAATGGGAGTTGTGCTTAGCCAAAGGAAGGAGAATAAACTTCATATCATCTACTATGCAAGCCGAACCTTGAATGATGCACAACTCAACTATACCATAACCGATAAGGAGATGCTAGCAGTAATTTTTACTTTTGATAAATTTTGATCTTACTTACTTAGTTCTAAAGTTGTTGTGTATATAGATCATGCAGCATTAAAGTACCTCTTGAACAAGAAGGAATTAAAGCGAAGGCTCATATGATGGGTGTTGCTTTTACAAGAGTTTAACATCGAAATTAAAGACAAGAACGGATTAAAGAATGTAGTAGCTGATCATCTCTTAAGATTAGAGCTGGAACAAGATGGAGATGAGGAGGAAGAACCAATCTAAGAGCTATTTCCAGATAAAATATTGTTAGCAATCTAAAGTCTAAACACTCCATGGTTCACAGACATAACAAATTTCATCTCGAGTGGGAAGCTCCTAGAAGAATTCAATAGTCAATAGAGGAAGAAACTCATTTATGATTTTAAGTACTATTTACGGGATGAGCCATACCTTTGAAAGCTGTGTAGTGATGGAATGATAAGAAGATGTGTAGGAGAAGAAGAGACTGGTTCAATTATGTAAAATTACTATGGGATGATCAATGGTGGTCATTTTGGTCCACAGAGAACTACTGCAAAGGTTCTTGAAGCAGGATTCTTTTGGCCTACACTTTTTCATGATGCAAGGAAGTTTGTAATTAGTTGTGATGTATGTCAAAGGAGTGGCAACATTTCCAAGAATGATGAAATGCTCCAAGCGGGAATTCTAAAAGTACAAATATTTGATGTGTGGGGTATAGATTTCATGGGGCCATTTCATGTTTCAGATGGAAACAAGTACATACTTGTTTGTGTGGATTATGTATCCAAGTGGGTGGAAGCTCAAGCATGTGTAGTGAATGATGCAAGAGTAGTTTACAAATTTTTGTAAAGACTTTTTGCCAGGTTTGGGATGCCTTGAGCTATCATAAGTGATGGAGGAACACACTTCTGTAACAGAAACATAGAAGCATTGCTAGCTCGTTATGGGGTTAAACATAAGATAGCTACTCCATATCATCCCCAAACAAGTGGACAAGTAGAAGTAAGTAACAGAGAATTGAAGAGGATTCTTAAAAGAACAGTAAGCAAGTCGAGAAAGGAATGGGCAAGGAAGTTGGATGATGCTTTGTAGGAATACCGTACAGCTTATAAGACACCTATTGGAATGTCTCCATATAGGATAGTCTATGGAAAAGCATGTCACATTCCTGTAGAGATTGAACATAAGGCCTACTGGCAATAAAGGCTTTGAATTATTATTGCAAGAAAGCAGCTGAAAAGAGACTTTTGCAGTTGAATGAATGGGAAGAGTTAAGAGAGATGGAATATGAAAACTCTAAGATTTATAAAGAATGTACAAAGAAATGGCATGATGCCAAAGTACAGATTAAGAGTTTTCAAGAAGAAGACCAAGTGTTGCTATTCAACTCCAGACTCAGATTATTTCTAGGAAAGCTCTAGAGTAGATGGTCGGGACCATTTGTAGTGAGCCATGTCTACCCCTATAGAGCTATGGAAGTTTACAATAGTAAAAGAGAGAAGTTCAAAGTCAATGGGCAAAGACTGAAGATCTACAATGGAGGCAAATGGGAGAGTTCTCGCCAATTGGCCTTTTTGGCCGATTCAACGCTCTAAAGATCATGATGGTCTAAGCTCATAGACCTAAAAAAGCGCTTCTTAGGGGCTTAACCAAGTTTTTATTTTTAGTTTTCTTGTTAGTTCTTTTAATTTTTAGTTTTACAATTTCCAATCATAAGTTCTTTAACTTTATTTTTCAGAAAAGAAGTATAGAAGGATGTTCGGGAATTATAAGAGAAAGAAAGTTAAAGAATGAGAGGTAAGTAATTTTAACATAGGAATGGAATTTGATTGTTACATGTGAGTTTGGGTGTTTTTTAATGTGTTTTGTGTGAATGTACATATCGCGCACCTTGTTGCGCACTCGTGTGTTTGGTCTAGCAAAAAGAAGTGAAAATATGCATTAGAACCAGGCATGGCTGTGCCATATTCAAGCATGGCCATGCCTATGAAAAAATAGGATAGTCAAAATAAGCTAGAGTCAGGCATGGCTATGCCACTTTCGAGCACGGTCGTGCCACCTGCAGGTTCCACACACATGCACATTTCTTGAAAATTTCAAAAGGAGTTAAAGCCCCAATTCACAATCCCCCATATTTTCCTACTACCCATAAGTTCCAAAACCTTTCTCATCGTCCTAGACTTAGGGTTTCTCAACTTTGAATGCTTTTTCAAATTCCTAAATTCTTTTTCAACTTCCCAAAATCTTTTCCACTTCCCCACGATCTTTAATCAATTCCAACATCTTTTCCCCTTCCCAATTCATAATTCACTCTTTTTAAAAACTACAATCCTCTTTATATAAACCACCCTTTCATTCCATTCTCTACACACTCTCAACTCACTCATTCATCTCCCTCTACAATCTCTCGAGCATATTTCTTCCCCTTCACCTTCTCTCAACACTTTCTACATCTTCTTCTTCACTCTCTTTTCAAATCTAAATTTATGAATACACCATGGAAAGGGAACCTAGAAGGAAGATGGTTGCTCAAAGAAGACCAAGGAGACGTGGAGGAAGCTCTAGTAATCCAAGCCAACAAGAGAAAAGAATGGTAAGACTTTTTCTCCCTACTATTAGATTCGGGCATAAGGGGCAAGGGAACAAGTTTGATCAATTAATGGCTAGAAAGTTTGTACCCATGAAATATTTGAGTGCATCCGCCCTTCAAAGAGCGGGTTTATTAGATGAGGTAAACATGTATGTCTCTAGGATGGGTTGGGAAGCTTTTATGATGATGAAACATCCTACATATATTGTGCCTACATGTGAATTCTTATCCTCCTTTGAATTTAATGAAAATGATGGCATATTGAACTTTAGACTAGGCAACCAAGATCACACCATTAGTCTCTTCGAACTCAATGATGTTTTTCATTTCCCCAAAGACCAAGATGCAAATGTTGATTATGATAGAGATGTATTTTGGAGGGAGATTACTAGTCGAAGACATGTTTTATATCAACCTAGGTTAGCTAAGGAGTCCAACATTCGTTCTCATGCTTTGAGATACCTCCATAGAGTCATGTTGCATTCCTTATTTCCAAGAGAGGAGGGAGATTCCGTAGTCACTACTATGGAACTAAATGTGTTATATTACATGTAAACAATATCAAATTGGATGTTTGTCATATGATTGCCTTTAAATTTAAAGACATAGCAACCAAACGAGTGTAGGAAATCAAGATAGGTGGATTGGTTCTTAGCATTGCAAATTATGTGGGTTTTGATATTGATAATATGCCTTTCGACAAGCTTCTGGGTCCTTCCCTAATTGATCTTCAAATGATGGAGGCTATGGGTATGGTTGAGATAGGACATATGGGGGTGCCCATTCTCATTGGTGCTCAATAACAAGCAAGGCAAGAGGAGGAAGAAGAAGAAAGTGAATTGCAACAAATGATGAGTCGCATTAATACTTTAGAGCTTCAAGTGGGTGTCATTGACTCTAATGTGGGAGAGCTCACTTTCATGGCACATACGATGAATTCAAGCTTGCATAATGTTCGACATGATGTCACAATGTTAAATCAAAATCTCATGGCCTACTTTCAAAGTCAAAACTTCTTTCCACCTTCATTCCCTTTGCATGATCAAGGACCACATCAATGAAGATTCAAGAAATTGTGATTGGACATTTGTGTTTGTATTATTTTCTTTGTATTTGTTTTAGTTTTATGTTTGTTTTATGTTTTATGTTTTATTTATGTACTTTGTTTAAAGTATTTGATTCATGTTATGTAATATGGTTGTGTTAATTCCTTTCCCTTTCATTTAAATTGTGCAAAACATAGGCAATGAAGTTGGTTTGAAGCTCTATCATATATGAATTCTTACTTCAATGTGCTAATTGTTGAAATCAAGCACGGCCATACCACATTTGAGCATGGTTGTACATGTTTAAAAGTTCCTTAAGTTCCAAAAGTTGGAATCAGGTATGGTCGTGCCACTTTCGAGCACTGTCATTCCACCTGGTCCAGTCCAAATATGCCAATTTCAGGCATGGCCATGCCATTTTCGAGCACGGTCGTGCCACCTGATGATCATTCCACTTGAAATTTTTTATTTCATGCATTGAGGACATTGCATAGTTTAAGTGTGGGGGAGAAAAAATAAATTTTTTCAAATTAAATATTATTATTTTATTTATTTTAATGTCTTTAGAATTTTTAATTCAAGTAGGATAGTATTGTTATCTTTCAATAAAAGTCATCTTTTCAATAAAGGATTAGGAGATAGTTGTTTAGTCCTTGCAAACTTAGGTTGTTTAGTCTTGTGAACTTAAAATTTAGTCTTTATTTATAAGAATAAGACTATTTTTAATTCTCATAACTTCTATATTCTCTACACTTTTTCTCCCTATATCCATATTCTCTGCAATTCTTTTTCCTACTACCTAATGGGTTCAATGAGCATGTCTAGCAATAGCCGAAGGTCCAATGAAAAAGGGAAGACACCAATGGAGATAAGACCTAAGCCAACAGATCTCAAGGAGGAGTATGATGCTTTCTTCCCTATTTATTCAGATGAGGAAGGTAAGAGGTTTTCTTCTCTTAATAAAGGAAACATATACATGCCTAAATACTTTGATGATCAACTCTTGAAAGATATTGGAATGCATCATTTTGTGAACCTTTTGTGCAAAAGGCTAGGCTGGTTTAAAGTGAAAACAGTAAAATATGATGTGTTTTATGAATTGAATGTTGAATTCTACACCACTTTGAAAATCAAAGATGAGGAACAGAGAATTTTTTCCTGTAGATTCTTTAGAAACAAATATGAGTTTGATTATGATGTCATAACTGAAATTTTTAGTTTTTCTGAAGGAGGTATTTATTACCCTCCCCTTGAATTTAACATGATTGGATTTTGGGCTGATATTACTAAAGGGGATAGAATAAGTCATGGAGATACTATGATTAGTGGGCTAATTGATAGTCACTCATATTTGTTGATGCACAAGTTCATAGCACACACCATTTGTGGTAGGAATTAGAGTACAAAGGTTATGCCTAATGAACTATTCTTGATGTGGTGCATGGCTACTAACCGTAGGGTGAATAGTGCATATCTTGTGTTTCGTTCTATATGGCGTGTTGTGCAAGGATGAAAAACACTGATGTCTATGGGCCACATTATCATGGGGTTGGTTATACACTTTGTACCAAGTAAGCTTACTATTCTTGCACCATTGGATCGATAAGTTTTTTATGAGGATTTTCTAGTCAGAGTTGAGATTATCATAGACTTTGGAAGGCTAAAAAATACCGATAGTAGAAAATGCTACCAACTACATCAAACTGCCTTGAGACATGGAGATATTCCTTTACCTGAGGTGGTAGAGAATTATGATAACGTTAGTGAAGAGGAGGAAGAAGATGTCAAACCTCAAGTAGCTTGTGATAATGTGAGGTTGAATAAGAAGGATGGTAAGGCCAAAGCAAAGAAAAAGAACAGAGCATTAAAAAGAAAGAGAGTTGAGGACAACATTGAAGAAGTCGAGAAGAAGATAGAGGATGTGGTGAATCAAACTGATAAAAGGCTTGGTGATATGATGATGAATGTGATCACTAATTTTGAAGTTTATGAGACCCTAAGAGATGCAAGGATGGAAAATCTGATAGCTGAAGTAAAGGAGCTGAAGCAATTGATCACTCAAATTAATGGGACTAAGGCATCAACGGAGCCTTCTGTTGAGATCATCATTCCAAAGACTTTATCCTCGAATGCATCTGACTAGGGGAGTTTTCTTTCCCCTTTATTTTTTTGTTTTATGTTTATTTTTGTGTTTAGCATTTTAGTTTATTGTTGCATGAATAAAAGACCTTTCACTTGAGTTTTTAAGCTTATTTGTGCTAAGAGTTAGTATCATTAGGTGTGTTCTTCTTGAGTAAGTGTGTTAATCTCTTTTTAATACTTGGTTTGGATTGTTAAGTTGAAGGAATAACTTATGATTAACAATTTTTAAATTTTAATAAACTTAATGCTTACTCCGTCATTGAGTGATTGAAATAGTGTGCTTGATAGTTGAAAAAAATATTGTTGGGACTTAAATGTAGTTCATGTATACATTGGCACTATATCTAAAATAAATAAAGAAAGTAAATAAGTTCCTTAAGCGAGATGGAGCGTAAAACGCACTCATGCATTACTCCAATGCTCTCTAAAGGGTATGAGTATCTAAAGGACTTTGTTGAGGTATCCACATTGAGTAATATGGAAAGGTGAGGGATACTACAATAGAGAAAGTATAAGGAATAAGTTATGTGCCTTTTAAGTGCTATTAATGAAAGAACTA
>CATIWO010170279.1:0-10991 GCA_949673435.1 Macaranga tanarius
TGCGCTCTTTTTAAGAAAAGAATGAACACTATATTGCATGATTCATACTATGCGTGTGAAAGCCGATCGGGGATGGGAAGTTATAAAAATAATCAAATGATCTCAACTTTCCTTAATGTGAGACCCGTTCCATAAACTTATGGTTTTTGGAAACCTACCCTTAAGACCTGGGGCATATTTCTAAAGTATAGTTTAATGTGGCTATTTTGGAAGAATCTCTGAAAGGTCATGTGAGATACGGCCTAGAGGAATTGACTGGATAAGCGAGTTGAACCATATGATAGAGATAGTGTATGAAGGGAAG
Source organism: Macaranga tanarius (assembly GCA_949673435.1). Lineage (NCBI taxonomy): Eukaryota > Viridiplantae > Streptophyta > Magnoliopsida > Malpighiales > Euphorbiaceae > Macaranga > Macaranga tanarius. Next base: position 305 of record CATIWO010170279.1, read on the forward strand.
ATTACTGAAAGACTACATTCAATATTTCTATTGTACGCTGGCTAGCCTATTATGAGTGCCATAAGTGGTGCATACATAATAGTGGACATAGAATATTGCTAAGAGATCAAGAGGTAGCAGTGAATGTAAAGAAATAATTTGGAGTAAGGCATATGTCAAGATAAAGAATCTACTATCGAGACGCTATATATCTTTAACAAGTGTATAGCATAAGTGCTCTTGTTATATGCTGGTCGCACGATCTATTTATCAGTATGAATGTAATGAAAACTGAATATGTTCAGTCATGTGCGAGTGGAAGATGTTAGATAATATACACTCATGACTTAATCTATTTAAGTTTTGGATTGAGTGTAAAAGACTCCTAATAGAAGTCTACTTATTACTCTTTTGTAGAGTATGGGTTTTATGTTTAATGTACTAACACAACCCAATATCAAAAAAAAAACATACGCAAAACAAAAGAAAACTCTCTGCGCAGAAAAATACTCTGCGTATTTTTCCCTCTCTCTCTACACCAAAAATACTATGTGTATTTTCTCGCATTCTTGATCATTTCATTGATATTTAGATTATGAAGACATAACATTTGCTCTAGTAGTCAAGGCTTTGATCAACATATTTACCACGGTTTCCGCTGCAGGAGAAAAAAGTCAGTAATCTATATCTCTTTGTGATTTATTATTCCTCCCTCTTTTCCTTTCAGTTAAAAACATTAAAAAATATATAAATTATGACTATAAATTTTGATTAAATGTTTATTTTTTACTATAAAAATAATTTGATTAAATATTTATTTTCTAATGATTAATTAATATTATAATTAAAAAAACAATTCATGAAATATTTTTTAAAAGAGTAAAGTATTAAAGTTAAAAAATTTAAAAAAGTGATTTAAAAAAATAAAAAATTAATGTAAAAAATATTTAAAATGTACTAAAACTTAATTATAATTATAAATTTTGTTAAAATCTGCTAAAAATAATCAAAATTAATTTAATTAACAAAAATATAAAGGTCACAAATAATTATTTGTAAAGATGTCATGATATAACAATTAAGTGGTAATGAAGTTGAATAAAAAAAATACATATATAAATAATTATTCTAAATAAAGTAAATGCAAATAAAAAATTCAATAAAAATGTCGTACATGCATAAATAGTTTTATTATAATATATTTCAAAATAATAATTTTGTAAAAAATACTATTATTTCCACCTCAAAATAAAAGTATACTCATTTCATTTTAAAAAAATTCTTGGCGTATAGTTTGTAATGATAATAATACTTTAATATAAATAAAAAATACGTTATAGTAGTAGTACTAATAATAATAATAATAATATCAAATTGTCTATTTAATACTTATATATTATCACGAGTTTAAAAAAATTTCTATTCACGTGCGAAGCACGTGGTTTTTTACTATTTCTATAAAGCATCAAGGCGAGACACCATCACGGCAAGATGGCATGGCTATTTTACTATGTTTGTATCAAGAAATTTATTTTATTTTTTTGAAAATAAATTTTTATTTATAACCAATGTTTAATATCCAATAGAAGTTTTCTCATCAAACAATTAAATTTTAGTGTTTGATAAGATTCTCAAATCAACAGTTGATTGTTATTTTTATCTAAAATAGTTACGGATTAATCATTTATATTTTGGAGCTTTTTCCATTAATAGCTAACTGATTTGAATTTATTTTTTATTTGGATTATATTACCCTATTATAAATAACCAACAACAAATAAATGTTTTCAAATTAAATGCATATAATTAGTTATTTATAATTTATAATAAAATAAATATTATTTTAAGTTATAATTAGCAATTAAATAATTGTAAAATTTATATCTATAATTTGTTTTTAAAAAAATTGTATTAATAAAATTTATATTTTAAAGTTATATTTCTAAATAGTTTCTAATAATAATTTTAATAATGCATAAATTAAAGATAATAAATTATTATTTATTAATATATAATATTTTAAATAATTTATATAACTAAAATTTTGTATTATTATAAATGTATCAAATTATATTCAAAAATAAATTATACCCTTAATGGTCATTTGACATAATAACAACAATAATTGATAATATTTTACCAAATAGTCTATTTTTATCAGCTATCAATTATCTGCAACAACTATCAACTATCAGCTGGTATAAATAGTTAAATCAAATATGCCCTTAAATAAATATTTTTATAAAATTTATTTTAAATAAAATTTTAAATTTTATAATCTTATATTTGATATAAATTGAAAACTGAAGTTTATTATTAATTTTAGTTGAAAATAGTTTTTGTTATAAATTGAGTTTTTTACTTTTTTTGTAGTTTCATACTACATTATTAATAGTGTAATTATTTAAAATTCAAATTAATATTTTGATTTCCTTTTAAATATTTATCTTTAATTATAAATTTACATTTTAATGTTATTAATTTAAAGGATTTTTGAACATTGTAGTTCAAGTGGTTAATTCTCCACCACAAAGAGGGAGAGCAAAGGGGGGGTGTAGAGATCGAACTCTACTTTCTACATTGGATATATATATATATATATATATATATATATATATATAATTAAATAGCAAAGTATAACAAAAATAAAGTCTTATAATATTATTCAAAATTTAGAAATAACTTGAAATCTTACAATTACTATAGAAAAAAAAGTTTAACAAATTAAATAATTCTTGGGGGAAAAAAATAGAAGAAAAATGGATTTCCACATTTACCATAGTTACATTCTTTTGTAGAAATGAGAATGATGAAAAAAAATCGAAACACATTTTTGAAAATAAAAATAATGAAGGGTATTTTAGTTATTTCAAAATATAAATTTCAAAATATAGATTCATTTGAAAACTCTAACCATTTTGTTAAAATTTAATCTAATTATAATTAATTTTACAAATTTAAAATGTTAGAATTGCAAATAGATTATATAAAATGTTAATTTAAACCAAACACACATAATCTAGATTTGCAAATAAATTTCGCAAAAATTTTGTGAAATTTTTTTTTATACCAAAGACACTCTTAATGTCACACTGTAACAGCCCAAGATCACTCGGCCCACGAGGTATTGTCCGCTTTGGCACCGGCCCCAGGCAACGGTCCTCACGGTTTTGTCCTCAAAAGGCGCCTCGTGGAGAAAGGGGGCATTGCACCCATATAAGGCATGCCAACTACCCACTTCCATCCGATGTGGGATCTCACAATCCACCCCCCTTAGGGCCCAGCGTCCACGCTGGCACACCGAACCCGAGGATTTGGCTCTGATACCATTTTTGTAACAGCCCAAGATTACTCGGCCCACGAGGTATTGTCCGCTTTGGCACCGGCTCCAGGCAACGGCCCTCACGGTTTTGTCCTCAAAAGGTGCCTCGTGGAGGAAGGGGGCATTGCACCCACATAAGGCATGCCAACTACCCACTTCCATCCGATGTGGGATCTCACATTAACACATCAAACCACATAAGTCTGCTATAGGCAGATTTAATACCCTAATTCAAAATATTCTCATAAATTATAAACACATCCTATAATTATAATATTTTTACAAACTTTGTATATATAAGTCTAATTTCATTTCCAACTGGATTTATACAATTATACAATTATATAATTTTTGAACACTAAAAGGTTACACAGAATAATCAGGGTGAGCAATAAAATGTCAAGCTCTGTTAGACCATCTTAATAATAGATTCAACTCAAACTCAAAATATAAAAGTTGTAAAAGACTCTTTAAAGCTTTTCTAGCATAAAACTATGTTTCAACTGGATCTTTATAGCTCAAGTTACACTAAAAATACAGAGACAAAAATGTGCAGTATGTAGGAGGAAGAGGTTGTCTACTGTTCAAAGTGACCTGGGATGCTCACGGTTGCTTCCTTATGGTCGTGACCTGCCCGTGAGCACCCACAACCATGTTAAATCACATCTTTAGCCAACTTAAACCAATGTACACCCTTCTATAGTCATACTAAGCTTTAAGTAAACTCAGAAAACACTTTAAAAACACACTTAATGTCATAAACTCATTCACAAATGCATGGTACTCAATCAATTAACAAGTTTTAAGCATTCATATTCAAATTTCCAATACATCCATAACATTTTCTCATGCCACAACTAAATTTGTAAATAAATTCAAGTCTCACACATATCAACACATTATTTAGCATTCAACTAGTTCTATTCTCATACAATCACACTACATTTAGCCATATTGGCTTATACTTATCACAAACAGATCCTTACACATGATGTCATTCTCACATTTCAATTTATTGGCATGCCAAAGTCTCACAACCTAACTCTCATATATATATATATATATATATATATATATATATATATATATATATATATATATATATATATATTGTATCATTTTAATGTTCCACTTTTCACCCGGCTCACATCTCACATGATTATTTGTCATGATTACCACATACGAGCCTTTAAAAGGCTACATATCACATTGTTAATATGGGCTAGCCTCTTACATATTTTCTCAACTCATAACTCATAATCAGTCTCACATTTAGCCTCCCAACTCATCATCTCCACTCTTATATGCAAAGGTTTCAATCAACAATATATATATATATATATATATATATATATATATATATATATATATATATATATATATCATTACAATAAGCTTTGCACATAAATATCTCAATATTACATTTTATACGTATAGCTCACATCCCCACTTATACCATCACATAAACACATCATCATCACATTTCATATAAATGTCACATCTCAATATATATCATCATATACCCACATATAAAACTCACACACCAATACATATCACATTACAGATATGCATATATCATCAACCACTTTTCTTATGGTAAAATTTCATAATTTCACTACATCAATCACAAATCTCAACATTATCACTTTATACATAAATCTCATATTCTTGTGAGGCATAATATATTATAACACAACCACACTTTCAATGATCAATTCTCATATTATAAAATCATAACTTCCTCAAGATATCATAGTAATATAAAAGTCCATAACTCATTCACATACCTCATGATTTATATTTTTATAATTCAATCCCACACAATATACAGACATTAATCAATTTGCAATATATTACTTTATCAACAACATTCCATAATATATCCAATTTCTACAATACTAAAAGAACATTTGTGAAGCTCCCACCTTACTTCCATCCTTATTATAATTTTATGTCAATGTCACATTTTTACTAACAATATTATTTTTAACATAATATTTAATTCACAATAATCTTAATCAATATACTTCTCATGGCATATTGTCCACGACCAATATTCTTTAGTAAAAATACTTATTATTCCTTCAAACCAGATCCATATCTATTAACAATATTAAAATTATCAATCAACTCATTCCTTATATGCAAAAATCATATAACTTATTCTATTACTTATAATAACACACAAGTAACAGTTTTACAACTATAATATTCAAGAGAGGCCAGCTACATGTAATATATTAGTAATTACTTACCAATGGTGCTTTCTATTTTAAATAATAAGAGTTCCCCCTAATTGGCTATATTCTCCTTGCGTCTTATAGCTCCTACTCATAACCACATATCAAGCATGCATACACATATCAAACTTGCATTAAAACTCAACTTGTATAATTTATCACCTCAAACTTAACATGTTATAGTATCATATATACTAATTCGATGACCATAATTTTATTATAAAAGCCGGTATTATGTGTCCATTTTAATTTACAATTGGATTTACTTAATTTGGAGGTGTATATAATTTATTATGAATTTTTTATTGAACTCAGGTCTCACAGGACATTCTGTATGAGTACTAAAATGTCCAGCTCAATTAGATTCTCTTAGATGTAGAATCAGTTAAAACTTAAAACACAAGAGTTGTAGAGGACTACATAAAGTTTTTATAGGATCTAAATTTGCTTAATTTGGAGTTCTAAGACTCAAGTTATGATTAAAATGCTAAGACTAAAAATTTCTATTACAGTTCATGAATTTCTTGTCACCTACAACTTAGATTCAATTAATCAAAATACAATCATGGACTTACCAAATGATGCATCCAAGACCTTTAGTGTTCTTGAAATCCCCTAATCACTTATTGAATAATAAGTTTTGAATCAAATTCTCTGAACTCTATATGAATCTCTAACCCTTTTCTATTTATAAAATTAATTACTAAATCCTCACCACACATGTACACATACACTTGTACACTATCCCCACCACACACCTAGACATACACTTGGCCCTATTATTATATATGACTTATTTCATAAATGATTCTAGATTATTCTAATTAATGATGAATGTTTATCATCAAATGTCCATTTTGCTCCTTGATATAATGTAAATATTGCACATAAACCCCAAGCTTTTATTTATGTCAATTTAGTCCATCTTTTCTTTTAATTAAGTCCTTAGGTATTTTGCATAAATATACCTAATCTTAGTTTAGCTCCACCCTTTAATGATATGTAAAATATAATGCATCATGCATAATGAATATAATTATAGTGTGGATGTTACACCCTCGCCCTTAGAAACTGCCTTGTTGAAAATAAGAACCTCTAAAGGATGATCCTCCACTGGCTCTAAATAAAGAGGAAGGGGTAAACACACCAGTTGTCTTTTTCTTTTTAGCTTCTAAAGTATTCCTTTCTAGAATGATTTCCTCTGCTCAGATTGCTGTCTCCAACAACTCTCTATATGTGGAAGACTTTACCATTATCTTCTCTCGTATTTCTAGGTTCAACCCTTTCTCAAACTTGTTTCTTTTTAACTCATTAGTAGCTACCTCTTAAAGCGTGTACTTTGATAGCCTCACGAATTGAACTTTATAATCGGCCACCGATAAGTCTTCTTATTTTAAATTGAGGAATTCAAGCCTCTTCTTTTCCTTATACACCGTTGGCATATACTTATCTATAAATGCTTACAAGAAATTTACCCAAGTGATTGTCATTGGCATATTCCTGCTTTCTGGCATTGTATCCCACCAATCTAAGGCATGTTATTCAAACAACGACACCGTATAACTCACTCTCTTTTCAGGGGTGCACTCGAATCTATCTAGCACTCTCTCAGTACTTCTCAACCATTCTTCAGCTACCATAGTGTGAGACCCGCAACACGTGGCCTCAATTCACCACAACACGTGTTCTAAATAAAAAGAAAATAAATTTTTTCAAGAACACAACCATATTCCATGTAACTTCACACTCATCACACAAATCACATAAGTATGCAATGCACTACAACATCAAATTCAACTACAAAATACATACTTTTATAAATATGGCTTAAAACCAATGGAGTATTTATGAAATAATTATATAAAAGCCAAGTTGAAAAATTCACTTCCAAACCATTAAAACTCTTTATTTATGAGTCTAGTTTTATTTCGAATTTGAATCACACATTTTGGAAATGTACAAAATTAGTTATGAGGTTTTGAACCCATAAAGGTCATGCATGGCATATTGCAATTCAATCTGAGCAATAAAATGTTTGATCATTTTTTAATATTTTAGAGGTGGATTTTGGAAATTTTTCAAACATACAAGTTGTAAAGGACTCTTTAAGATTTTCATATCTTTAAACCACACCTCATTTGGAGGTCTTTATCTCAAGTTATGGTCAAAATAAGAAGACATTAATGTGCAGAAGAAAATTGACCCGCAGCCGAGTCGGCAAATTGGTTCGCAGTTACGAGTCGGCAAAATCTTGCCGAGTTGGCACCGGCTCACAGAAACTTAACCCGACTCGATCTAAGAGACCAAGCTGCACTCTTTTGGCCATAACTCCCTCTACTGGACTCAGATTTGAGTGATTCAAAATGATATGAAAAGCTAATTCAAAGGGCTATAACTTTCATGAAGACACTAAGACTAAATTCATTTATATAAATTAACTAAAATTCCCTTGAAGGAGGTTGTAATGTTAAAACACATGGCTTAAACTCAACTCTAGCTACAACAACCCACTCTAAACACACTAATCCACACCACATCAAGATATATATATACATTCAACTATGTTCAAAATACATAACAAGTGTTTTATAATAACACTTTCAATTTCATAAATTAATATGCAAATCACAATTTATTAACTAATGCACATTACCGAGTGCAATCTCCGCCCAACCGTGTACATGAACTTCATACTCTCAATAGCAATATTCACACTATAACAACCTTCAAATTCAAACATTTACATATAGCTCAAATGTTCACAATATAAACAACAAAATGAAAATGGTGCATGACAAATGGAAATGAAGGATGGTTCACCAAGCACACCTCAGCCTCCGGAAATCACAAGCTAATTAAGCTCCAAGCTCTTACTAACTATTCCTTAAAAAATAGTTGCAAATGGGTGAGCTTGCAACTCAATAAGCAATTACTAATATAATAATATATATATATATCACTTCCCAAGAACTAATTAAGTGATATATATATATATATATATATATATATATATATATATATATAATCAAGTCTTTAATAGTTCAAGTTATTCATATAATCATGCTTTCAATTTCAACTAATAATAACCACACATAATTTACATTCGCAACACATACTTATTTCACCGAATGTGTAACTCTCACATATACTCATGGTGTGTAAATTTTAGCTAGCATATAATCATGATCTCAAACATATTAACTTATATTTAAATATCAAAATGACTACACGGGTGTGTCTCTCCCCATATAGTCCACTGGACAAAATGGCCACTTTAAACACGCCCATGTCTTAGCACATGGTCTGAGACACGTCCGTGTCTCGACCTGAATGCACAACTTGAAATTCATTTCAACATATATCATACCAATACAAGTCTCACCTGTATAAACATATCAGTTACGTAAAGTAACAAGTACTCAATATGCATAATTCACACACATACCAACCCTTAGATTCATAAAATACATATTCCAACATATTCACAACATGTAGATTAATAATCATATCTCAATTCACAATTCCAAACTCATTCATTTAATAACACCACACAATTTGGTTTCCGGCCGGAACCACCTCACATGCGCATTTCTCACAAGCGGTCACATACTAGGACTATCCACCAGGCTCAGTCCCAGTCTCATAACCTCACATCCTCACATATAAATTTCGGGTAGCTATCCTCCAGGCTCAGCTTGCCCATCTCACATTTTCATTCTTTTCATGTGACCACTACTGGAACTATCCTCCAGACTCAGTTCCAGATTTCACAATCAGTGAAGGCTACATGCCAGTCTCAGCCTTACTATCACACATATTCTCACCATATGGGACTATTCCTCACACAGAGATCCTAGATCTATCATCATTTTAATTCTCAATTCATATTTCACAATTTCATCACATATCTCACATTTCAATATTCATACTTTATTTTCGCCATTTCCAATCAATTCACATTTCAACAAAGCAAGTATTTTCTCACATTATTCATTCAAGTCACATACACACATATAATTCACCTTTCAATAACCACTTCTTAATTAATACCACATTTAGTCACAATTCAACATATCTTTACAATATATATATATATATATATATATATATATCATTTTTGTACCACATCATATAATTAACCCCATTTATTTATATCACATCACCTAATCTAATTCATTTCATGCATAGCAATTCATTTTATATTCAAGAGAATTGATATATATATGCCATTATATTAATAATCACTTACTCAATAGGGCTTCAACTCCTTCAAAAGTAAACTCCCCTATTGAGTAGTACCTCCAACATCCTTATCCATACCTACACATAATACATACATCAACACACATAGCAAGCATAACTCTTGCATCTCACTCAACCAAATTCCACTAAGTGCAGCCCCATACTCCATGTTCAAAATGTCCAAATAATTCACATACACATCCAAAAATTATAAAAATATTACTGAAGATAGATCTATGAGTCTAATTCAAATCTCAACTAGAATTACTCAATTTGGATGTGTGTGAAATTAATTATAGATTTTTGAGTGAAATCGGGTACAACAGAGAAACAGAGTGACAGCTTGGAGCATAAAAATGTCCAGCTATTTCAGACATCCTAAACGGTAGAATTTGGTTTTCCTTAAAACATAAAAGTTGTAGTAGACTCTCTAAGGTTTTCAGAACACTAAAGCTTGCTCCAATCAAAAGTCTACAACTCAAGATATGAAGAAAAAAAATGACTGATACAACAGTAAAACAGAACCCAAAATTACAACCTTTAACCCTAACTTCAATTAATCAAAATAAATGCATAGCTTACCTAAAATGATGCAAAAATGGTCAATTGATCTTCTCAAGTTTATCAACAAGGTTGTTAGATGTGTAGAGAATCACCAAAAGCTCCCAAAGCCAACCACAATTCACTCTTCTTCTTCACCTCATAAAATCTCTACACTACACTTCTACACTCACACACACATATACACACTTACACTTCCATCAATCAAAAACCACCAAGTTTAGCCTTAGGTGTCCTCTAACATAAATGCCAAATTATCACCAAATAAATTATTACTAATAATCTTAATAAATATTAACAAATATCAATATCAATCTCTACACATCCTTAATGAACTAGGATA
>CATIWO010170317.1:0-17082 GCA_949673435.1 Macaranga tanarius
ATAAATCCAATCATGATAAATAATAAGAAAAGTTAACAAAGAAACCCCCTTCACAAAGGTGTAAAGAATGCTTGTTCTTCACAATCTTCAAATCAAATCCCTATTCTAATATGAGCAAAGCATAAAACTAACTAAAAAAAATGTTTTAGAAAATAACAAAGAAATAAAAATCTAAGAATAACAATTTATAAAAAATAAATGGTTCTATTTATAGATCTAGTTATTTAGTGAGAAAAGTCATCTAAAACCTTTCAAACTCTATCTAATCAAGAGCTTAAAGATGAGCTCAATTATATCCAAACTTCAGCTCCAAATCCACTTTTGATTGGCTACCACATTAATATGCATGGGTGATTAGGAAAGTGACACTGCCATGCAGCATAACAGCCTTGAATCACCCGGAGACAGGCATGGGCGTGCAGACCTATAGTTTTTTCTTCTCATAACTCAGGCACGACCATGCAGGATTTTGGAATGGGCATGCCACTTTGATAAAAGGATAACCTTCAAATCTGACCTTCAATCTTATCTTATCTTCATTTGTTATCTCTATCCTCTCCCAAATGCATCCTACAACCAAAAACTAAATAAAAATTAATTATTTAACATAAAAATAACTAAATCCTAAATAATTAAAATAAAATAATAAAATTAACTAAACTAACTAAAAACTAATACACATGCAACTACTAAATTCAATATGTATAAAATAAAGTGCTCAAAATAAATATTTTTTCACACTTATCAGAGGCTGAGGAATTTATTACTGAAATTTCAAACACTCGGGGGGGAAAAAGGCATAATAAGAGGTTCAGTGAATAGTTGTGTTGCATGGGACTGTACTAAAATGCTAAGCAATGGAGGTGGTGCTAAAATATTTCCCACTATGTGAGAAATGAAAGGAAAATAAAAAAAAGAAGAGTAACTGGCCTTAGGCCAGAAATTTTTTACTTAGTGTATGAAGTGGCAAAATTTTACTTTTTGGGTATGTAAGTTGGCTTGATAGCCACTGTAAATAAATAAAATTTGGGTTTGCTAAATTTTGGTGTGTTATTGTTTGTTTGTTTTGTGTGATATTTGTTAGTTTACAAGTGAATAGTAATTTTACAAAATTTTGGCAGCATTTTTGCTAAAAATTAGTTGTTTAATAATGAAAATGAATGGTTGTAGTGCAAAGTGTGTTGTGTGCAGTGATACAGATAAAAATATGCTTAGTAGAGATAAACTAAAGCAGAAATAAGCCCTGTGATAGCTATAATATCAAGTCATCCATAAAAAGATGTACATCATAATATCCTTGCTCTAAATAATTAACATGAAAGGTATAAAGTGCTAAATAATATCATAGGCATTATAACAGCATAAAAGTCTGTAATCAAATCACATAAAGTCAAAGTCAAAGCCCCTAAGGTTCTCCTAAATATCTGAGCACTTATGCCTAGTGATCATAGCCTCTTCCCCCTGACTCAGCCATTCTTGGACTGCTTCCTTCTTACTTTCTAGAGATCTCTTGATAGACTGAGCTTTTTGGGCTGCATCCTGGTATTTGGAGGTTACTTGGAGAAAGACTACTTTTCCCTCTGCTTCTTCTTCCTTGATTTGCTCCATCTTGAGTTGCTCAGCAAAAAATGTATCTTTTTCTTGGTAGAAAAGATTGAGATGGCTTGAGGCTATCGAATGAGCTGCACTGGACTCCTTCAGGCGAGAGAAGCTTTATATGATATGGTTCTTCAAAGCAGTGATAGCAGCTGACTTGAAATACGGCTTTAAAGTGATAAGAGCTGAAAGAACTATGGATCTATGGGTCTTCTAGAGGGTACCCATCTCTAAGCTAAAGATAGTCCTCAATGAATCATTAGCCTTGAAGCATCATCTAGAGTCGAATAAGCCATAGGGGGAACCTTTAAAGGAGTCTTCAGGATCCACTATGATCTATACATCATCAATGGAGGACCAAGAGTCAATATCATGTATAGCAGCATAACAAACAAAGTGTAAGCCAAGGGCATTAAAATGCACAAGTAAAGAATAGAGAGAAATGGAAGTACATAGTTGAGGAGTAGCATGAGAAATCTAATAAGAAGAAGCAAGTAGGAGGTAATGGATCTAAGGTACGGGGTAATAGATCTGAGGGAGGAGTGGATAAACTATTAGGAGCCTGAGACATTGTGCCTAATAAAATTGGAGAGAAAATGGTGAGATCATTGCCATTGTAGATATTAATAAGAGCAAAATAAATAAGAAAGGAATAGTTTGACGTGGGGGAAATTGAAGATTTAATGTCAGAATAAGCCAAAAAGGTGATATTTGGCTGTAATATGATAAAATAAAATGCAGGCAGGCCATTTCCCCAAGGATTGAGACATTGCACCCACATTTAGCCAAAATGGAGTCAAAAAGTGGAATAGCTTAAATTGACAAAATTTACTGGAGGAAGTGTGGAGGTAATGGCCTAGAAAAATATAATAAAGCTAGTTCACAAAATTTCCCTAAGGAAATTCTTGAAGAAAAAGCACCGAATTGAGCACAGGGTCTATAAAGTGCAAAAAATGAAAAATAATAAATCAGACAATATTTGCAGAGGAAATAAGGAGGTAATGGGCTAAAACAGCTTTGTCAATAATAAGATGCCTTAAAGTGCTTATTACCCCCAGAGTTTTGTGAAGTTAAGGTACATATTTGGAAAAAATATATTACTAAATAATGGAAAATAATATTTTCCTATAGGGTAGTGTAAGGATTAATGCTTAGATAAGGATGATGATGAGGAATAAATTTTAAAAATCCAGTTTATTGAGGAAATAGTAAGAAATTGGCTTTAAAAATAATTTACTGTGAAATTTTGGCCAAATTAAGAGGTTTTATTAAGTTAATTTCTTTTAATTAGGCCGAAAATTATCAAAATAATTATTTTGGCGATTAATTGCTAAAATAATTAAGTTCATGATTGAATTTTGCAAAAATATACAATTAAGCCTTGGATGCAGTATGAGGAAATAATATTTATTTTTGTAAATTACAGCAAATTATCATCAAATTACAGCATCTATGTAAGACAAAAATTGGACAGCATCTCCCCTATATTTCTAAGTATACAGTTTTATAATTGACCTGCAGAAGCACAATTCATCCACAAAACATTCACAGCATAATGCGTAATGTTCATCATAATTCTAATTCCTCCACATACAGAGGGTACTAAAATAGAAATTTTACTCGGTTAAATGCTTGAGTAGGTTAAAATTTATTGGGAAAATAGTATGAGTTGACTTAAAAATGCCAAGAAGGGTTACCATTGAACAATATCAGCACAAATTTTCATTCACTCACAGAGACATGGCATCAACTTGAAATGGCAGCAAATTGCCATTTCCACCAGTCAATCATCAAAGTAAGGAAAAGCTAATCAAAACTGGGCAGCATTTCCCCTAGCATATCAATCCAACACAGCTCAAACTCAACACAATTACTTAAGGCATAGAAGACTTTGCAAATTCATCAACACATGAATAAAGAAAATTTTACTTGGGTTATGTTTTCTTCTGAAGTATATCTTAATCAGATGAGAATTATGTTTGCTGAGGTTACAGAATGGACTGAGGGAAGTGGCTTTGGTGAAAAATGGCAAGCTAGCAAAGGCAATAAAGCCACTAATGAAGTTGTTGCCGGTGGGTTTTGCTTGGTGGACAACGACATTCTTCCCTTCACTGAGGTTGATGGCGACACCGGAGAGGAGCCTCTCGGCAGCGGCGGTAGCTCGTTCCTCTTCTTTTCACATGACGACAATAACTTCTTCTTCTTTTCATTCTTCCATCACAGCGTTGGTAACAGCAAGAGAGAAGATGATGTTGGAAATGGCAGCTCATTCTCCTCACTCTATCGCATGCAACGATAGTAGCGATAGGAGCCTCTCTGCATTTTCCAGTATCGGTAGCAAATGGTTTGTCCTTTTTTCATATGACACCAGTGGTTGTGGTTTCGGCAAAGGCAGTAGTGCCACCGGTAAGGAGAAGCCGTCGCTGATGGGATTTGATGATGAAGCAACAATGGGATGGTAAAGAAGAGGCTCTATGGTAGAGAAGAAAAGGTGATGATTTTGGCTCTTGATGAACTTTAAAATTCAAATTTTTAATTGGTTGGGTTAAAAAAAAAGGAAATAATAAATTAAAAGTTGAAGTGGTGCTCTAATTTTATGGATTTTGAAAAAAATGAATTTTGTTGAGTATTTGAATGTGAAGCTTGGGATTTTTCTTGATTGATTAAATAAAATAATTTGAATTTTTGAAGTATTGATGGAGAATTAAAGAATTGAGAAAAAAATATTAATTTCTTTGAAATATTTGAATTTGTTGAGAAACATTAAGTTGTGGATTTGAAGGTAAAAAAAAAAAGGTAACCGGGCTCTGTATATCCATATAATTAGCTTAGTTTGCCTCAACTAATTATATACGGGAAGCATTATTTGAGCCCAAATATAAATTTTTAACCCATTAATACATCAAAAAGCCCAACTCATAAAATTTGTAGATTTTGTGCTTGGGGAAAAGATTCATATTACAGGAAGAGCTTGGGGGAATTAAAACTAAAGAGCTAAAGAGTACGTGAATCTTTTAGGAGTTATTGGAAAATTAAGAATTGAGCTGATTATCTAGAATTTTCTCTAAAATTGAAGATTTGGTGAAGAAGGAAGAAAATTCTAGAACAGATAATGGAGGGACTATTGAGTTATAGAGGTAACTCAGGGGGACACAGAAGTTACAGAATTTATGGGAAGAATTATTGAAGAATTGAAGAGATTTGAACTTATGTACAAAGTTGATGGAGCATAAAAAGAAGGCAAGCAGCAACATGGAATGGACAGACAATCATCAATCAGAAAATCAACAATCATCACCAAACAACTAATCCAATGATCAATCATTAGCAATTTCTTAATAGTCATTTCTTTAACTTTTAGCAATTTTACGCTTCCCTCTAGCAATTTTGTATTCCTTGTTGCTTAAATACAATTTTTATTTTACATTTCTCTAAGCTTATTTATCATTACCTCTAGTAAAATTATCTTTATCTCCAGCAAAAAACTTTACTGTTTATCATTAATTACAAGTTACAAACTCATTAGAATTTAAACAAATTATGGTAAAGGCGTTTATAAATCCATACCCATCTGAAAGAAGTCAGAAATTATTAATTTAGAGAATTAGTCTCCCCTGTCATGCTCAAAAACTCGGTCCAGCTAAACATTGCACCAATGATTTGTTACCAATATAGCTAAAGTAATTTAAAGTAAGAATGTATTTGTTATTATTATTAAATACAACAATAATATTTATCAGTATATTTTTACTTAATATCAGCATATGATTCAACAACTATATTTTTAATAGTAGTTTAATAAATGTGAATGCTTTAACTTATAAACAAGTCTATACACTCATGATATGTATCTTTTAGATTACACCATAATGACTGGTGTCTCATCTCAGCAGTATATATATATATATATATCGAAAGTCTCAATTAACAAAGTTGTCAACTTTACTAGAGTTTCTTCTCGTAATCCTAACTTTTGGAGTTTTTTGGAAACCCTGCAATACCTAGAAATATGACCTTTTTTGCCACACTTATAACAAGTGACGTCTTTGAGATCAGAATTTCTAGATTTAAATGTGTTGGATTTCCTAAAGTCTTTTTTATAAGGTTTCTTATAATAAGATTATTCTTGAGATTTGGATTTGGAATATTTCCTAAATTCTTTGGATTTCCTATGAGAAGATGGCTTTCCTGAGGATGAATATTTTTGGCAATTGCATGAACATGTTCACTTTTGGGTAAAAGTAATAGTAGGATCAAACTGTTTATAAAAAGTTCCTACTTCCTGTTTGATCTGTTTTAATTCTTTTTTGAGATGTTTCTAGAGTTTTAAATCCTAACAGATTTTTCAGACATTCTTTTTAGGTTAAACTGATTATTTCACCATAGGTGAGTTGATCATAAGGAATGATTTGGCTTCCAAAGGTTTGTCTAATAGAGTTTCTAACCTTTTCGCCTAACAAAATGGGAAGTCCTGTAATAAATTTTTCTTTCCAAAAAGGCTGATTAGAGTCTTCCTGAGAATGACTCTAGAGAGGAAAGTTGACTTGTATTCCTGGAAACTGCTAAAGTTTTTACGTCTAAGTTTGGACAATAAGTCTGCATTTTTATCTTTGAGGTGTGAAGCATCACCTAGGAAATGTTGTCCTATAGTCAGAATAAGGGTTGACACAGCATCTTGGATTAGATTACCTAGATGATCAAGGATGGGTTTTACATTTTGCAGAGAGGTATTTAGTAAATCTGAAGTAGAATACCTGGGAGGTTAAGGCCTGAACGGTAGATTTATGACTCTTGGTAGATCTGGGTGCAGATATAGTGTTGGTCTGTATAGAAGGTTAATTACAGAAGGAATTTGAGAAATTTTTCCTAGATATATACTTTCTGAAGAATGATCAGAAAGTCTAGAGCTAGTAGAAGTTCTATCAAAAGAAATTTTTACCTTTCCATCATGGTATTGGGTGATATCCCTGATGTGTGTGTTTGGTACTTGTACCTCTAGTGTTTAGGGTTCAGGTTCAACAATTCCTTCAAGAATCCAATTTTCTGGATGGGTTATTTGTTTCCACTAAATGGGTTTTGGTATAACCATGTTGGATCTGGTAATGTTAGTTTGGAGCAAAAGGGTTTGTCCTTTTTTGCTTTGAAAATGATGTTTTGTATTGATGGCAGACATCATAGCTTTGTAATGTACTTTAAAAATTAAAGCAACTGAGATGGATCCTTCAATCATATGATAATTATGAATTTTAATTTACAAAACCAATAATTTCAAAATATTTTTGTCATTGAGAGAAACAGTAAAGTTTGGATAACAATCAAACGAAACTGGACATTTACAGAGACTAGACTCTATGGTACCTAATATGGAATCCTTAAAGGTTTTAAACCTAGCATCTCTAAGAGCTGCTAAAATGGATATGTTTAATCCTTCTCTGGACAAAGGTTTTAGGCCAACCTATACTAATCCGATGTAGATGTACTTATAGCCCTTGATTTTATGCTTGTCTAAAGTACTTTATGAAAATAAATGAATTATTTTAAGAGGTTTGGAAAGCTGGATATCCCTTTCCTCATTTTTAATAGAAAAATCAGTTTTGAAAAGAGTTAATCTAGAAGATTTATAGATCTGATCTTTCTAGATTTTGGAAATTTCCCAGTCATCAATGGATTTTTCAAAATCTTCAATAGTGATTTCTTCACTACTGACCATATCTCTTGCGGTCTTGGAATAAGATAAAACAGAGGAAGAAGAAGAAGAAGTGGTTTTACAAAAAATTAAGTTTATGATTTTGAAAACCTATGAGTTAAAATACAGATACACCTACTTCGAAATGGCTAAACCAACAGCCTCACTGTCTCTCCAGGGTCTTACTACCAGGACTACCTGTTCCCAAATCTCTCGGTGCACTAATATTTCTTAGACAATTATTTTAGTAGCAATGCTTAGTGTATTATTACATTTTACTTTTCATATGGATAGACTGTGGTGTATTAAGGACTACAGAAGTAGAGGGTTCTATTCTGCTTAATTGGTCTCTAATGGCTTAAAAGAACTCGGCTTTGTTGCTCCTAACCTCTTGTTGGGCTAAGGTAGAAATTTGATAAGGCTTGAACATGGGATTTTTAAGTTTTTTACTTATCATTCCTACTGACTCAGAGGAAACAACATGGTTTTAGGATTGTTCTCCTATTCTGGAAAGTTGTTTACTTATAGTGTTCAGGTGTGCATTTATATAGTTATTTTGGAACACTATATTTTTCAAATTGGTAGAGTCACTATCCTGAGGTTTTTTGAAAGGACATACTTCTATGACTTTTGGACCTATAGGGATTTTGAGCTTCTTAAGAGGAGGATGTTCAGACTCAATAGGCTAGAAATTCTGATCTCAAAGATGTCACTTGTTGTAAATGTGGCAAAAAATGTCATATTTCCAGGTATTGGAGGGTTTCCAAAAAATTCCAAGAGTTAGGATTACAAGAAGAAAGTCTAGCAAAGTTGACAGCCTTGTTAATTGAGACTTCTAAATCCGAAACTAACTCTAAACTCTCTTCTGAAGAAGATAATCCTTAGATTGATGAGCTTGCAATGTAATACCTACACTTTTTCATATGAATTTAAGACGTATGTATTGCATTTTATGCATAAGAGTTAGTAGACTTTATTTAAGTTTAAGATTGGATATAAGTTGCAGAGAGGGACTAGATTGTAACATAAGTTTGGAGTGAATTATCACAATAGAAAGTTTTGGGCTATTGTGAAATAATTCCATTTCATTAAGGAGGTTAGTAGATATTATGGTGATAATTACGCAAAATATCTAGATATTATTATTGTTATTATTATTATTATATTTGGTGATATTTTATTAAGAGTATTATTATATTAATATTAAGTGATTTATGGGTATTTATTATTGTATTTTTGGTGATAATTATGCATGAAATATTAGAAGACTTTAGGGGAGATTATTTGTAAGCTTGTAATTGGTTAGCTTATTTATGTGTATATTTAATTGTGAAGAGGTAGAGTTGTAGAGATTTTTGGTGTAGAGAAGAAGAGAGTTCTTGTAAATTTTTAGAGAGCTTTTGATCTTGATCAAGCTAGTAAACACTTGCTTTAGGAAGCTTTGAGGGTCTTTTATGCATTGGAGTTCTAATTGGTAAGTTTTATTTGTGTATTTGATTAATTTTGGTTGAGTTATGATGTTGGGAAGTTTGGGTCTATTTTCTTCTATTTTTCAGTCCTTTTATTTTAGCCATAACATGAGATATAGAGCTCTGATTTAAGTAAGATTAGACTCTCTGGAAACTTTAAAGAGTCTTGTAAAATGTTTATGTTTTGTACTTAAATTGAATATACTGTTAAGAGAGTCAAATTAGGCTAGATATTTTATTGCTCATGCTGATGCTCTATTCTACCCGAATGAACTTAAAAATCCATAATTAATTTTCTTTATATGCTAATTATGTGATTTCAGTTGGAAATGAAATTAGACCCATATATGTAAAGTCTGTATGAATTTGGTGATTTTAGGAGGTGTCTATGATTCTTAAAAGCATCATAAACTTTATATATCAAACATGCCAGTAGTAGCATATAGGTTGATTTGTGAATTTTCTGGTGTGTAAGTTAGGTGGTGATATCTGGAGTTATAGAACTCCAAATTTAGCAAAGTTTGATGCTATAGAAACTTTAAGGAGTTTTCTATAACTTTTGTGTTTTGAACCTGAGTTGAATTTGTCTTTAAGATTATCTGGTAGAGCTTGACATTTTCTTGCTCATGCAAACAACTTTATTTTGTCCGAATTTACTTAAAAATCCATAATTAATTCCATACATATCCAAATACGAGTAATTTCAATTGGAATTGAAAGTAGACTCATATAAATAACTTCAGTATTATTTTTATGATTTTTGAACTTATGTGTGAAATATTTGGATACATTTAACTTTGAGCATCTAGTTGCCTTTTGTGATTTTAGGGTGAATTGCTATGCTTGCTTATTTAAATTAGCACATGATTGTATGTAAGAGTTAATAGAGCTAGAGGTGACCCTATTCAATAGGGGAGCTTTTATTTAAGAAAGAGTTGAAGGCTTGAGGTAAGTAATTATTAACATAATGCTTACATATAGTGATTTTCAAGTAACTATAATTATTTAACTATATTGATTTGTGTATGCCATTTAAGTGGCAATAATGATAAGTATATAAATATGAATATGTACTATGAGAAAGCATGATGAATATATATATATAAATATGTTTTTGTGAGAAAGCAAGATGAGTATATGTATATATATTGTTGTGAGACCATTGAATGGTTGATTGAGCATATGTAGTGATGGATTATGAATATTGGCATCTATGAGTGCAAGCCACTTAATGTGATATGAATTGATATGCATTGCTTGTGAGAAAGGTGAATTGTGATTCATTATGAAAAATAGAAATGATGAGAAATAAAAAGGGGTATTGAATTGTGATGATATAATTGTACATATGCATTTTGATATGTTGTGAGAATGATTGAAATATATGCATATGGCATGATGTGAGGAATGTGAGGAAAATGTGTGTGTGTGGAGATTAAGCTCCACGATCTGAGATTGAGCTGGGCAGAGAGTCTCAGATGTGGCCATTCATATGAAATATATATATACGTGTGAGATTTGAGACTGAGCTAGGCAGAGAGTCTCAGGAATGGCCACAGGTATATAAAAATAAAAATATAAAAAATAAAAAAAAAAGAAAAAGAAAAGAAAAGAAAAAGTGAGCTTTGTGCGAAACGTGTGTGACGTGTGTTGAGAACTCCAGCTGGATACTAACTTGCATCATTACGTATTTTTGCATTGCATTATTTATGTATATGAATTGTGGATGGCATGTGAAGCGTGATTGATGAAAATTGTGTTTATATACGTTGAATGCGAGATTATAAATTATAGATTGCTTGGAATGGTGTAATTGTGACACCAATAGTTAAGAATCAATGATATAGTATTGTGTTTATTTATATAATATTGAATGAGGATTTAGTGCAAGATATGAATGTAATAAATATGGTAGGGTGTAGATATTGAGTATATACACCCATATATGTTTATGTTAGCAATTGCTAGATTACTATTGATGTTATGTGTTTATGAATATGTTGTGGATTGCTTGAAAGATTGTAAAATGTGCTATCAAGATAGTGACACGGGTCGAGACACGGGTGTGTCTCAGGCCGTGTGTCAACATATAGGTTAGTTTGATTTAAGACAAGGCTATGTTGCATGTGACATTTTTATACCCAAGAGCTACACGGGCTAGTATATGGGCGTGTACATGGCCATGTACCAAATTATGAAATTTTGTATTTCGAACCGAGGGCAACACGGTTGAGTATACAGGCGTGTATATTATTGTGTATAAATGTTATAATTTGACTCGAAAGCAACACGGGAGAGAACACGGGCGAGTTATTAGACGTGTATAAATATGAGTTTTAGACTGAGACGAACACGGGTTGGAACATGGTTGTGTTCCAAACCGTGTAGCCCTCTATTATTTATTTATAATTATTTTTCTTAATTAGTTCTTGAGAAGGGCTATATGTATGCTTATTTTAATAACTGCTTATTGAGTCGCAAGTGCATTCCTTTGCAATTATGGTTTTCAGGCTTCAATTGATTAGAAAGCTTGAAGTTTATTTCTTTGTGAGCTCAGGTAGGTCAAAGGGAGGCTTGGTGTTGACAACTCCATCCTCATGAGCATCATCATCATAACATTTAAATATTTTGTACTTCAATTATGTATCTATTTTGATATTAAGTTATGTATGTACATAAAAAGTACAATGTATATATATTGACAAGAGTTTTTGTATAAATGCATATCTTTTATAAATAGAAAAAATTTTCATGTGCTACGTGTTGTTTATTATTGGGACACTTGTATATGGTACTTGGAGGGTGCTACATTGTAACTGCTTTATCTTCTGAACTCGGATCAGACTCTAAGTCTGAACCAAAACAGGTTAACATTCTGAGATAAATATATATATATATACATAGCAACTGTCTTTGGGATAATGCTTGGTTGTACATATAGCCTTTGGGGCATACAATCGGGTGATTAACCTTTTGGGGGCAGCTCTGCACATGCGTATGACCAACATTTATATATACATTTAGGCTGCTTAGTGTCATCATACGCTCAATGTGTTAGTAGTTTAGCATAATCTTTTGGTTATACAATTAATGAGTGTGTGGATTGAAATTATTACGAATGTTCTTTCAGTTTTATATCAACTGTGTATCTAAATTTATGCAGTATTTCAATTACCAATAAGTTAGTTTATTAATAAAGTGTAAGAATTATTTCAGCAGCTTATAATTTTTATTATAGTAGTTTTCATATATTTATGTTTTTATCATAGAAAATAGTTAATGTTCCCACTTATTTTTAGCATTATCCACTCACTCGGTTTTTTTATACTCACCCTTTTTATTTGAAAAAAATTACAGATCCTTTGGAGTAGTAGTAGCAAACTGTAAGGCTCTGCTTTGCTTATCTTATGCTGGTGTCTAGTAACGGTTGAGCCAATCATCTTAGTATTTTATCTTTGATCATGTTTAAGAGAACTTTAGTTGTAGTTGATAGATTTATTTTTGTTAATTGAAGTTACTTTTAAGGAGACTTTGTTAAAAGAGATTGTCCTTCATTAGTACAATTTGGTGGTTCAAGGTGAGGAACTGTTGTCCCTAGGAATCAGGGTGATAATAGGAATTTTTCACCAAATAGACAGGTCGCCACTGATTCTAGCCCTAGTATTGGTAGAGGTGGTGTTGTTGCTACAACATCCTAGCAAGGACAGAGTGCCCAACTAAATCGACCTTTGACTCAGGCTAGGGTTTTTGCGATGACTTAAGATGAAGCATTTCCATCTCCAAAAGTTGTTACTAGTATGTTAACTATCCTTGACTGAGATGCTTATGTGTTATTTGACCGAGGAGCCACACATTCTTTTGTGTCTTACTGTTTTGCTTTGCATGCTAATTTAAAGCCTAGTTTCTTAGATGCTATAATGATTGTTAGTAACCCTTTAGGAAACTCTAAGGCTTGTGAGAAAGCATATAAAGATTATGCAGTTAAGATAGGTGAGCATGAGCTCCTAGCAAATTTAGTTCCCCTACAACTTCAGGGTTTAGATGCAATCTTAAGCATAGATTGGCTATCTCGCCACTATGCTACAGTGGATTATTTTAAGAAGATAGTTGAGTTTAATTGTCCTGGGGAAGCTAATTCAAGGGGTACGACATGCTTTTCCCTCTTATTTGATATCCACCATAACTACGAGGAAAATGTTAAGGAAGGTTGTCAAGCATACCTTACTTATGTGGTTGACATTAAGTCTAAAGGGCCGAAATTAGAAGATATTCTAATAGTGTGTGAATTCGGAGATGTTTTTCCAGAAGATCTTTCAGGTTTACCCCCAGATAGAGAAATTGAATTCTATATCAATGTGATCCCTAGTATAGCTCATATTTCTCAAGCACCTTATAGAATGGCTCCAGCAAAATTAAAAGAATTGAAGATCTAAGTTATTAGATAAGGGTTTCATTAGGCCTAGTGTATCACCTTAGGGACTTTATTTGTTAAGCAAAAGGATGGTTCCATGAGGCTATGTATAGATTACTGACAGTTGAATAAGGTTATAGTGCACAATAAGTATCCATTACCTCGTATTGATGATCTCTTTGATCAATTACAAGGAGCTAGGTTTTTCTCAAAGATCGATTTAAGGTCTGGGTATCATTAACTAAAAATTAAGGAGACAAATGTACCTAAGATGGCTTTTAGGACATACTACAAACATTATGAATTTTTTGTAATGCCATTTAGGTTAACCAATGCACCAGTTGCCTTCATGGATCTCATGAATAAAGTGTTTCGGATATACTTAGATAAATTCATGATTGTATTCATAGATGATATACTGGTATATTCTCGAAGTAAAAAGGAACATAAAGAACATTTGAGAATAGTTTTGCAAGCTTTGAGAAGTGAACAACTATTTGCTAAATTGAGTAAATGTGAGTTCTGGCTAGATCAAATTATTTTCTTAGGGTATATTATATCGGCAGAAGGCATTTATGTTGACCCTAAGAAAGTTGAGGTAGTAATTAAATAGGATCAACCAATTAATACCATAAAAGTGAGGAGTTTTTGGGTTTAGCTGGTTACTATTGCCTATTTGTTCAAGATTTCTCAATTATAGCAGCTCCATTAATAAAATTGTTAAGGAAAAATATGAAGTTTGTGTGGATAGAAGAATTTCAAGGGAGTTTTGAGAAACATGTGTGTTTAACTTCTGCACCAGTATTAATTCTTCCTACTAGTAATGGTGAATTTGTGGTGTATGGTGATGCTTCTAATAAAGGATTAAATTATGTTCTCATGCAATATAGAAAGGTTACAGCATATGCTTCTAGACAATTAAGACTCAATGAGTCAAACTATCCTACTCATGATTTAGAATCAGCAGCTATCGTGTTTGCTCTTAAGACTTAGAGGCATTATCTATATAGAGAGACAGATCTCTTAAATACCTTCTTAGTCAAAAGGAGTTGAATTTGAGGCAAAGATGATGGATTGAGTTATTAAAGGACTACGACTGTACAATAGAGTATCATCCTGAAAAGGCAAATGTTATGGTAGATGATCTTAGTCGAAAATCCTATAGTAATTTAACTCATATGAAGTCAGTACAATTTCCTTTATTTATAAAACTTCAAGCTATGAATATGGAAATGAAGTTAAATAATCAAGG
Organism: Macaranga tanarius; assembly: GCA_949673435.1. Lineage (NCBI taxonomy): Eukaryota > Viridiplantae > Streptophyta > Magnoliopsida > Malpighiales > Euphorbiaceae > Macaranga > Macaranga tanarius. The sequence goes on from CATIWO010170317.1 coordinate 14,415, forward strand.
AATATTGTTGGCAACTCTCAAGGTTAGAACCATCATAATAGAAAGAGTTAAAGAAGCTCAAACTCAGGATGCTCATTCATGTAAGGTTATTGAGGAGGTAAAAAGTGGGTCACGAACTGATTTTTCTCTTAGAGGATGAAACTTTAATGTTTGGAGAAAGACTTTATGTTCTAAATGTAGAAGAATTGAAGCGGGAGATTTTGGAGGAGGCATATTATTCTGCGTACTTAATGCATCCGGGTAGTATAAAAATGTATCATACACTTAAGGAAAACTATTGGTGGCAGGGTATAAAAATAAATATAGTAGACTATATAGCAAGATATTTAGTTTGTAAATAAGTGAAAGCTGAACATCAACTTCTATCTGGTCTTTTGCAACCACTTCTTATTTCGGAGTGGAAATGGGAGCATATTACCATGAATTTTGTAATGGGATTACCTCGTATGCAATAAGGTCATGATGCAATATGGGTTATAGTGGATCAGCTAACTAAATCAACTCACTTTTTACTAGTCAAAATGGATTATTCCTTGAAAGTTAGCATAAGTTTATGTGAATAAGATTGTCAGACTTTACGGGGCACTAATCTCCATTGTATCGGATAGAGATCCCAGGTTTACATCTAGATTTTGGCCCAGTTTACATCAAGCTATGGGTCTAAAATTGAAATTTAGTACTTCCTTTCACCCATAAACTGATGGTCAATCAGAAAGAACTATCCAAAATTTAGAGGATATATTAAGGGCATATGTGATGGAATTCAAGGGAAGTTGGGATAAGCACTTACCATTAATGGAATTTTAATACAACAACAATTATCATGCTAGCCTTGGCATGGCACCTTATGAAGCATTATATGGAACGAAATGTAGAACTTTAGTATGTTGGAATGAGGCAAGGGAAAGAAAATTTGTGGGACCAGAAATTGTACAGTTGACCACAGGCAAAATTGAATTAATTTGTAGTAGATTGAAGGCAGCTCAAGATAGACAGAAGAGTTATACTGACTTGAAAAGAAAAGACATTAAGTTTAATATTAGAGATAAGGTATTCCTAAAGATATCTCTATGGAAAGGTATAGTCTAATTTGGGAAGCGTGGAAAATTGAGTCTTCATTTCATTGGACTATATGAAGTGATTAAAAGAATTGGACTTGTAGCAGATCAGTTAGCTTTACTTCCAGAGCTATCTCAGGTGCATGATGTCTTTCATATATCTATGTTGAGAAGTTATAAAAGTTATCCCTCTTACATACTGCAACAGTAGCCAATAGAATTAAGGGGAGATTTGACTTACGAAGAAAAGCCTATAGGAATCTTAGCTAGAGAAGAGAAAGTTTTGAAAAATAAAGTGATTCCATTAGTTAAGATTTTATAGAGTAATCATTCTAAGGAGGTAGCAACATGGAAGAAAGAAGAAGATATGCAGATTCAATATCCCCAATTATTTTTCTCATAGGTATACAAATTTCGAGGATGAAATTTCTTAAGAGGGAGAGAATTGTAATATCTTTCTCTAAGGGTTAACCAACCTATAATAGTTAATAGGATTATAAAATAAGTTTGAGGAACTATTAGGTTATTGGGGAATACTTTAAAGATTAAATGGCTATTTATTTTTGAAAAAAAAGGCACTATAGCATCTTCTCCTTCCTACGTTTCTCACTTATTTTCATGGCTTCCATCCATAAAATTCTTATTTTCTTTCTTTTCTTCTTCTTCTCAAACATTCATCTATCAACCTCATTTCTCTTTAAGCAAACCACTCCTAAATTCAAGCTTGAGTTGAATTCAAACAATTTTTAAAGTAAGTAAAAAAATTTAATGGTTTAACTTCTAAAATTTTAGTTTTTTTTGTTTGAATTTCATGTTATGATTGTTTTGATTAGTTTAAAACCTTGAGTTAGGTTAGAATAGACCCTCTGTAATTGTATTCTTTGTAGGATGTGGTGTTGGTGGTGAATTATGATTAAAATGTGCAAGAACAAAAGTTTTTAGTTGCTGCAGTTCATCTACATACTGATCAGGCAACGCCTCAACGCTGAGGAGGTGCCTCAGTGTACTAAGACGGCACCTCAGTGTACTAAAATGGCACCTCAGTGCATTGAAGAGGTGCCTTAGCAGCCTTCTAACACCTCTAGACATTTTCAAAAGCTTTTTCAGACCATTTTTAGGGCTATAAACTATACCAACCTACCATATATCAACTAGGTTGAGTAGAATTTAGATAGAAAGCTCATAATCTTATGTTTTGCTTCTTAATTATTAGGATCAGAACCTGTCGCAGCTGTAGAGCCTAGGTCAGGTCCAACTAACTAAATTTTGGTTCAGCAAGCTCAGGTGAGTGGCTAAACTTATAATATTAGTTTTGAAATCATATACATATGTATGTATACAAAATGTTATTATATATAAAATATTTTTATGATATAACTGTTAGTATAGATGTGCCCTGGGGCCATTATTGTATGTAGACATTGTAATATTATTTTTATGGCAATAAAATATTCATTTAAATAAAAGTGTTTGTTTATTTGAATGTTTACCCTTAGTATTATGTTGAATGAGTTTATTATCAAGAGTTGATAATATGAGTGACAAACTCATTTGGTACATATACTATAAATGTTCATAGTCATTGGATTAATATATGGGTACTATTAATC
>CATIWO010170330.1:0-16776 GCA_949673435.1 Macaranga tanarius
ACATATCAAAATAAGAGGAAAAGATTGAATGAATAAACCCCTCACTACTTCTTCTAGAATTCACTTGATGTCAAATGTGTCTTCCTTGAATCTTCTCGGCTAAATCTTCTTTTTGTCTTTGATTTCCTCTTAATAAATTAATACTAACATTTTGTAATAATATTTCTGTTAAACTAAATGATTTTTCCTCTCCAAAAACTGAACCAAACTCATGTATTTGTAGGTGTCTTCACATCCCATTTTCGTGCCTCTTCAAATAAGTGAATATACAGAAAAGGTGTGCTGAAAAGGTGCAGTGACAAGTCGTCAACACCATGCCGAGTCAGGCTTGACTCGGCACCTTCATCTTCAGGCGCGACTTGGCACCAATTAATGTCCCCTATGAGCTTGCCAAGTCATGCAGGAATTGGCTTGAGTCGGCAAGGATGGTTGCAGGTACGACTCAACAAGGACTTACCGAGTCAGCACCATGCATTCCACTGTCCCTCTTTGACGAGTCGTGCACATTCATTGTTAAGTCAGCAAGAGTAGTCTCAGGTATGACTCGGCAAGGACTTGCCAAGTCGTGCAGCCTCTGTTCATAATTCTTCATTATTTTGACACCAAATCCATGCATGCATTAAACTTAAAAATACCTATATAACACAAAACAAATACAAAGTCAACAAATTAACAAAATAAACATAATAATATGAAAATCAAACAAAGATAGACAAAAAGCTAATAAAATAAAAACATAATTATAATAAAAACTTATGCTATTTTGCATTATAGCACTCGCTTATCCAGTCAATTCCTCTAGGCCGTATCTCACATGACCTTTCAGAGATGCTTTCAAAATAGCCCCATCAAACTATACTTTAGAAATATGCTCCAGGTCTTAAGGGTAGGTTTCCAAAAACTATAATTTTATAGAATGGGTCTCACACTAAGGAAGGTTGAGATCATTTGATTATTTTTATAATTTCCCATCCCCGGTCGGCTTTCGCACGCATAGTATGAATCATGCATTATGGTGTTCATTCTTTTCTTAAAAAGAGTGCATGTTTCAAAATGATTATAATCATATATTTAACACCATACAGAAGCTACACATTTAGATGTATCTCAACACAAAACTTTAATACTTAATTGAGGTCGCTTCTGGCGATTAAGACAGAATAGAGAAGAATTTTCTTTAATTATCCTTTTAAAGATTATATAAATCTACTTATAAATCATGTAATGAAATGTAAGATTTTATCTCGCACTTAAATTATAACTCATTTAATACTTAAGCAAGACGGCATACGTATATTAAACGGGCTCTCGTAACTCCCTTATCTGTTTAAAATACTGCCTCATCCTAATCTTTGTTAAACACATTTAACAAAATTAGGGTAAACACCCATATGAGTGGGTTACTTCTCTGTCCAATATGCTTTAAATGTCACATACATTTAGTATTAACACATTGTGTATTGTCAAATGAATATCCACATATTTATTGAAAATAAACATATAACAAATCATATCCAAATTACATGATAAGCAAAGTACAATCTAAAATCTACGCAAACTAAAACATTTAATATGCCTCTCAAACACATCTCTAGTGACAGATTTTATCAACGGATCTGCTATCATGTCATGTGTAGAAATGTACTTCAAGTTCACCTCTCCTCGTGTAACCATGTGTTTAACATAATGATACTTTATGTGAATATGCTTAGTCTTACTATGGAACTTAGGATCTTTAGTATAAGCTATTGACAATTGACTATCACTCATGATTGTCACAGGTTCTTCAAAGGAAGTTACTTTAAGATGATCTAGGAATCTTTTAAGCTACACTCCCTCTTGGACAGTACTTGAGAATGCAATGAATTCACTTTCCATTATTGATAAGGTAACACATGTTTATTTCTTGCTACTCCAAGAGATGGCCGAATTACCAAATAAGAAAATAAAACCAAATGTAGATTTCTTTTCATCTACATCTCCAGCCCAATCAGCATCTGTGTATCCTCTCAATTGCAGATCCCTTCCTTGATAACATAACGAGTAGTCCATAGTACCTTTCAAGTATCTTAAAATCCTCTTAACTAGCTTCCAATATGCTTCGCCTGGGTTGGATTGATATTTACTTACTAACCCAACAACATAGTAAATATCAGGTCTTGTACATAATATAGCATATATAAGACTTCCAACGGTGCTTGCATAGGGAACGTTCTTCATACGTTCAACCTCTTGTTGTGTTTGGGGATACATTCTTTTACTAAGTGTCTCTTCCTTAGCTATTGGGTTACATATGAGTTTGCAGCTTTGCATTTTAAACCTTTCAAGGACTTTGTTGATATATGTCTCTTGAGAAAGAGACAACAACCTTCTCGAATGGTCTCTTGAAATCTTAACTCTAAGAATATACACTGCATCACCTATATCTTTCATCTCAAAATCGGACGACAACCAACTTTTGATGTCCTTAAGGTATTCGATATTATTTCCAGCTATAAGTATGTCATCAATATATAATGTCATACTAACAAATTTACTTCCAGAGCTTTTAGAATAAACACAGTGATCTTCTTCTATCATAATAAAGTTATTTGAAATAATCGCATTATGAAACCGAATATACCACTGTCTAGAAGACTGTTTAAAGCCATAGATTGATTTCAACAATCTACAAACCTTTTGTTCGCTGCCTTTTTATTTGAAACCTACTGGCTGTTGCATATAGATTTCTTCATCCAATTCTCCATTGAGAAAAGCAGTCTTTACATCCATTTGATTTAGCTCTAGGTCTAAATTTTCCACTATAGCCAGAATTAACCTCATAGACATAAATCTCACAACAGGAAAGAAAGTCTCCTCATAGTCAATCCCTTCTTGTTGGGTATAAACCTTTGCTACTAGGCGAGCCTTGTATCTTTCGATACTTCCATTAGCCTTTCACTTAATTTTGAGAACCCACTTGTTCCCAATTACTTTGCATCCTTTTGGCAGATCAACTAATTCCCAAACATGATTTGATCTTATGGATACCAATTCTTCATTCATTGCTTTAATCCATTCTCTTTTGGCTGGACATGAAAGAGCTTTAGACACATTCTTTGGCTCATCATCTTCTTGTAGGTCAACTAAAAGAGCTTGACTTATACCATCAGATTGATATCTTTTAGGTATATCACTCTTTCTATATGATCTTCGTAATTCAGAATCTTGATAAACATGCCTCATATATTCATCATAATTCAGAATGCTCCTACTTGGTTCAAGTTCCATGCTCCCACTGGAGTCAGGAATCATACTCCTACTTAACTCAAGATCATGAACATTCGGATCATTTGGTGGTAGAAGATCATTATCTTCTTCCTCTAGATTTCCTTCACTCGAACGGAGTAATCTTTGAGTGTCCATTTCTTGGGTCTCATAGAGAGTAAAGTCTTGACCTACATCACCCAACTTAGGAAAATTATTCTCAATGAATACGACATCTCGTGATTCAAATTCTATCAATGTGCCATTTTCGTGCTCACCTATTAAAACGTATCCTTTTGACACTTCAGGGTATCCCATAAAGATACTCTTCTTAACTCTTGGACCCAATTTTGTATATTTACTAGAGGTATTATAAATATAGGCAGTATAATCCCAAGGTCTTAAATGGCTTATATTGGGTTTTCGACTAGTCCATAACTCATATAGAGTAGTTGTGACAAACTTAGGGGGCACATGGTTTAGAATGTAAGTGGCAGTAAGTAATACATCTCCCCAATAGAAAATAGGCAAATTTGATTGTGCCATTATAGATCTTACCATATTAAGAAGATTCCTATTTCTTCTTTCAACAACTCTATTCTGTTGAGGAGTTCTAGGAATAGACAACTGATGCTCAATTCCTTTTTCATCATATAAAGTCTTGAATTCTTCAGAAAGATATTCACGACCACGGTCGGTTCACAAGTCTTTAATCCTTCTATTTAATTAATTTTCTACCATATTCATAAAAGTTTTGAAGCAACTCAAAGCTTCGGATTTGTGGGATATCAAATAGACGAGACCATATCTTAAATAGTCATCTATGAAGGTGATGAAGTAGTAGGCCCTATGCCTAGCTCTCACATTCATTGGACCACATACATCGGAATGAATTAATTACAAAGGAAATTCGGCTCTAATTGCTTTACCAAATGGTTTTCTAGTTAGTTTTCCTTTAAGGCAATGCTCACAAGTAGATAATTCGACTTTTTCTAAATTACTTAAGAGGCCTTGTTTTGCTAATCGACTCATTCGATCTTGGCCAATGTGATTCAATCTAGCATACCATAAATGCATATCAACTTCATGATCATGCGAAGAAGTACTAAAGAAAAACTAGCATTGTTATTGAAATTGACATAATCAATATCCATAACAATGAAACCATCCAGTACAAAACCAGAACCATAAAATGTTATACCCAAACACAAATGTACATTGTCATCACAAAAGTACCAATTGAAACCAAATTTCAATAACACAAGAATAGATACTACATTCCTACGAATACTTGGAGCATAGAGTACATCATGTAGGAGAAGGGTTCGACTACCACGTAAAACTAATTTACATGTGCTTATTCCCTTAACTGAAATTCTTACATTATTTCCTACATAGATCCATCTCTCTCCGTCAGGTACTCATAAAAAATCTACGAAGGACCCACGATCCTTCGTTATATGGTCGGTTGCTCCTGAATCAACAACCCACAAAGGATTAAATTCAATTAAGAACAGAGAACTAGATACATAAGCTTCACTCACATATAAGTAAATTAGGTGTACCTTTTTAGGCTCAGTGCAATCTCTTGCATAGTGCCCCTTTTGTTGACAGTTGTAGCACCTCACACGTACAATATTAGTCTTTCTCTTATTCTTTGACCTTGCTTTCTTCTTATGTTCTTGCTTTTACTTTTTAGGCCCTTTAGCCTTCCCTTTGCCTTGGTTCTTGCATTTGTTATTGTTGGAACTTGTTCCAGCAGAGGAGCTTCCTTGGGCGTAATGTACTTGTACATTAACTTTGACCGACGTAAGTCGATCTTCCTCTAACTCCAAATGTCGCGCAGCATCCTCAAAGTTCCTTATGTTCTTTTAGTGTGTTAGGTGCATTCTCATGTGCTCCCAAATGTTAGGCAAAGAGCGGATGACAGCTTGAATCTTTTTCTCCTCAGTCAACATATGACCGGCATCATTCAACTCACTGATCATATTGGACATCTCTTTTAGATGTTTCTTCATTGTATGATTAAGATGTTTCTTGCAGGTGTCGAACTTTATGGTCAATGAGCGGAGCTTAGTCAAGGACACACCTCCAAACTTCTCCCTCAAAGCATTCCAAAGTTCCATCGCATTCTCATACCTTTTGAATTACTTAGCAATGTCATCATCCATCGCACTAAGCAGAATGATGTGAGCAGAAGAATTCTTCTTCTTCCATATTTAGTATGCCTCTCTATCCTACCTATGCTGGATAGTGGATCCATCCTCAGGCTCAGTCATAACATTGTTGAGCATGTCAAGAACCTCTTGTTCTTTAAGCACATATTGAATTTTCATGCTCCATACCTTATAATTGTCCCCATTCAACTTGAGGTCCTTATTAAGTTCAGCAACAACGGACTTGGTGGCAATTGTCATTATTGATCCTCGTGATCTTCAATGATTAATGGTTACACTTCGTTAAGAGAACAAGCAATACACACAACTAATATGCATCCAACATATTAACCAATAAAATCTCCTACTAGACCTAGAATCGAAGAGGTCACTATTTTTCCAATTACCATCCAAGTTCTAATGTTTGATATTACTAGTTAAAAGATTATGCATATTAGTAAAGATTATTGGATCAAACTTTTAAGTTCTTTAACTCTAAAGTTTTATGATCACATAATTGGTCCTTTGCATAACAATTTCAAATAATGCAATACATAAACACATTCAAATATTGCAAATAAACGCAATTAAATAGGCAAAATAAGAAATTGCATTTATTGATAACATGTTCTCAAACATTTATTAAGAAATTGTAAAAGAAACTAAAACCATAAATGAACATCCAAATCCAACAATCATAACAAAATAATGATGTACTAAACATCAAATGATATCACTAAAATAATAGTTACTAAAACTATTTTAAGGAACAGTTGCATTAGGCATGTAAATGCCCAATAAGGGGTGAGACTTGTAGAGACTATCCTTGAGCCCATATGGCGTATAGTAAAGGATTTCCCTTCTGTATTGCAGATACTTCACAATTCGTCCACTCCTTAGGACTATGTTCTCAGGAGGAATTACCACTCTCATCACTCCTCGTCTTGATATGATTTTCACAAATGTTCTTATAGCATCATAATAGTTGTGATCAACCCATTGTTGATGCAAAACTTGCCCATATCCCTAAGATTTAAGGTCTCTATCATATCAGACATAAGACCATCGAGGTCATGGCCTCGAGAGTATCCACCACGCAAAATGTACTTTTGCATCTTTCCATGAACACGTACAATATGCTCAATTAATGCATCAATATTATCAAAACATCTCATAGTCTCCATCTTCATCTTATGAATCTCTTTTCTAAAATGATAGATCTTTCGCATATGAAATTCAGTCCTAATCACTGTAGGTACAGGCATAATGACTCCTTTTCTATACACAATACAGAAAAAGAATTTTAGTTTATCACACAAAGTAATAATCTAAGGATAATTGAAAACTTATTTTCATTTAATATCATTATGCATGGAGACAATAAAAAAATTCCACAAATGTAATTTTAAAATTTTCATTTTCACAAATTATATAATTGAAAATAAAAAATAATATTTAATTTATTAAATATTTTTCACAACAAAGAAAAAAATTAAAATTATTTTCTGCAAGCTCAAAAAATTACAATAATTATCCTAGAAAATAAAAAAAATAAAAATATGCATACTGGAAAAAATAGGGATCAAAACGGAGTTTTGTACAAGTCGCATGTGCTCTCACGCGCGTCACGTGCCTCCATGCACTGAGCATAATTAAATTATTTATTTTTTTAATATTGATGCCACGTGTTACATTGTGATTGGTCCATGTCGTGCCACGTGTCGGCATGCCATTGGTCCTAAGTGCTTACGCAACAGACACATCACTGCCACGTGTCAAACCCATGCCGACGTATCTGCCACATGTCACTCCGTGATTGGTCCAATCACCTGACGTGGCAGACACATCATCTGCCACGTGGGTGCTGACTCATTGGCTTCTGCCCACATGGCAGAAGCCAATTGGACCGCGTGGCACGAGCTACCCAATTAGCTCACGCCATATGTCGCATTGACGTGTGAGAGGAGCCTTTGGTCCACTCGCCGACGATGGCGCGTGCAAGCCACGCGCCGCCTTCCTAGTCGAATCAGGCGTCTGAACTTTTTCCGGTGGGGGGTTTTCGAGTGTTCTCGTCTCATTGGTAAGGTCAAAACTTACAAATACCCCTTTCCTAATAGTGATGTCAATTTTGCATATTAAATCAAAAATTAAGACATGTATATACACTACAGGATAAAATAACACAGATTTCTATAAAGTGCAGTGTATAATCTAAAGGACAAAAATCATACTTTTTAATTTAATATACAACAATATCATGCCAATGATACTAAATCAAGAAGACATACTCTGATACCAATGAAAGGAAAAGAGGGAAGAATAATAAATCACAAAGAGATACAGATTACTGACCCTTTCTCATGCAGCGAAAACCGTGGTAAATATGTTGATCGGAACCTTTACTACCAAAGCAAAGGCTATGTCTTCACAATCTAAATATCAATGGAATGATCTAGAATGAGAAAAAATACACCGAGTATTTTTGGTGTAGAGGGAAAGGAAAAATATACAGAGTATTTTTCTGTGCAGAGAGATTTCTATGTTCTGCGTTTATTTTTTTTCTTTTTTTCTTTTGGGTTTTTTTTCTTTTTGGGTTGTTGGGTTGTGTTACGTACATTAAACATAAAACTCATACTCTACAAAAGAGTAGTAAGTAGACTTCTATTAAGAGTCTTTTATTCCCAATCCAAAACTTAAACAGATTAAATCATGGGTGTATATTATCTAACATTAACTATCATTTTATAGTTACTCACTGATAATAGATTAATATTACTCACTGATAATCTATGGTTAACAATAAATGTTTTTTTAAAGAAGTTCAATACATAAAAGAGTGGAATAGAATAATTCATTTCATATTCAGTTAGAGATTGGTTGACAACAAATTTCCACTATCTTTTATGGTTAGTGACATGGATTTGGATTGAATACTCATCTTTGGAGTTACCATTTGAATGTTGTGGAATTGGCACAATAAGGAGCTTTTTGATACACATGAAAATGGTTTATAACCCAATAGCACTAATAATTATTATTAGAGTAAAAACAATCAACAATATATATGTAGGTCCTATAACCTCAAAATTAACGTGTGGAAAAGAGATAAGTGAGAATCAATGCCTTTTAACTGCTAAGAAAAGGCAGCAAAAGCAACATCCTTAACGATAAAAAGTAAAATGAATTCAAATATGCCTTCAATTGCAAACCTAATTCAAAAATTACTAAACATAGATTATCAGGTAACATGCACTCACACAAAGGAACAATTCACAACCATTGATAATCTTATAATTAGACTTAATAAAAAAATTAATTTATACCAATTAGGTTAAATGAGTTATATAAGATTATATGCAAAATTACGTAGTTTTTTTATTAAACTACATAGTTTTGAAATTGTTTATAACTTAATAGTTAATTGATACTTAGTATTATATATTAATACAAATATTAGTTTACAAAAACCATTCACGAAGTATTTTATCTATAATTGATACTCAATAATTAGTAATCTTATGGTAATCTTAGTAGTTAATTGATACTTACTATTTCTTATTTAGTAATCTTATACTTAACTATTTATGTTATATGTTAAAACTGTGTAGTTTTGATATGAAACTACGTAGTTTTGATATGAAATTATGTAGTTTTATAATGATATTACTTAACATTAAAGTATAATTTATAATTTAAGTTTTTTTATTTACTTAATATTAGATTAGTAGTACATAATACATAATTAATATAAATTATAGTTGTTATTAATAATAATATAAATGTATACATATATATTTAAACTTAATAGTAGTATTATATATACTAATTACTAAAACTATGTACATAGTTTCATTGTGTTTTGATAAATGATAATATTAAATTATCTAAATTATCTATTTTGATGATATTAAATTATCAATAATAATTTACACCAAATTTACATAAGTTCTTAATATTGATATTAATGCATGCTAAATTATATAACTTTAATACTTTCATTGTGTTTGTTTACTTAATATTAAATTAAATATTATATAACATATACTTAGTACTTAAATAATTCTTCTTAATTAGTATTAGTACTTAATATGAATGCCAATTTACATTATAACGTTTATTAATAATACTATTAGTCTATTTCTATTGATAATAATATTATTAAAAATATATAATTATATTATAAATATATAAATTTTTATTATATTCAATAATTTCTTTTTTATTTAATACTGAATTAGTTGTGAATAATATTTTATTTTAAGTAATTTAAATATTTGTTATAATAGTAATACTAATGAAATTAATAAAAATATATTGTTAATAATTTATTTATAATATTTTAAAAATAATACATATTAATTTTTATAATATATATATATATATATATATATTACTTATTAAAATAAAATTTGGTACTATATTCGGTTTTCAGTTCATTAAGGTTTTCGGTTCGGTTTGGTACTGTACCTGTTCGGTTTTTTATAAAATCTCCAATACCATACCAAATTAGTAAAAAAATCGGAATTGATTCGGTTCGGGGTTAAAATTAATCGGTTCAGTATGGTTTTTAAGTCTTTCAGTTCGGTATTTTCTCCGTTCCGTACTCAGCTTTAAACACAAGATTGATCAATCGGCTTTTATTAAAGTCCAATACCAATATCAGGCTGGTATTCTTGACTCCATATATGCCTCAGTGTCACAAACGGGGTCTAATGCACCGAGTCAAATTTCCCAATATTACTATTTTAATACCCTGTTGAAATTCCACATAGGGCTATGCATTGGTCGGTTTTGGTTCAAAACCGAACTGAACTGAAAAATCAATTAACTGAATTTGTTGGAAATTAATAATAGATAAAAAATCGAATTTACTAATTGATTTGATTTGATTATGTTCGGTTCGGTTTGTTAGGTTTTTCAATTTACTAATTTTATTTTTTATTTATTTTATAATTTAAAAAAGTGTATTCTTCAATAATATAACTAAAAAATATTTTTTATTTATAATTTTAATAATTATATATAATTTTCTAAATTATATTTTATTTCATATTGTGTGTGTGTTTGTGTGTATATATATATATATATCTGTCAGTTTTGTAACCGAATTTTACCGGTCAGTTTGGTTTGGTTTGGTTAATCAGTTTTCTTATTTTCACACCCCTCATTCCATATATTGAAACCCTATGGGCTTTGAGAGGGGTAATTTTCATTCATGGTACCCAAAATTTTGACTAAATACCAGTATACTACCCAACTTTCAAATCGTCATATAAAACTCAACAAACTTTAATTTTAATCCCACAAAAGTTCCTAAAGCCGTTTTCCAACTGAAATTCCAGCGAGATGTTGACATGTCATCTACATGGCATTTCAAATGTATTAAAAAATTATATTTTTTTTTATTTTTAATTTTTAGCTCATTTTATTAGAACATGTGGGTACCGGGTGGCATCAATGTATATTAAAATGACTAACTTTTACTTAATTTTTGTTACACTTTTGATATCAAATTAGTCTTTTTTTTTGTTAAAAATTCAACTTTTCTCATTCAAAATAAAATTCAACTTTTCTGGGTTTACTATGAATGTTTCCTTAATAAAATATTGTCGTCGTCAACATACCATCGCCGCCACCAGCATCTCCACTGCTGCCACCACCATCACCACCACATCATTGTCATCACCACTTTGGGACAGCACCATCAACATCACTACAATCACATAGCAACATAACAACAAACAAAACCAAAATAACAATAATAACATCAACAACAACAACAGTAAACATCAAAAGTAGCCCCCTTCTCAACACCGCCCACATCACCACTACAACCATAAATTAGCACATACACCATTATTTGCTTCCAGTTCCAAAAAGCTTTCTCATCGATTTGGTAATTATAGTAAAAGAGTCAATAGAGGAGATCTGGTCACAAATAAAATCTCATAGCAGATGAAATTTTTTTAAGATCTAAATGAGAAGTAGACGAGATCTCACTATCTCACTTTTCTGCTGCTACTACTATTGAGCACAAAATTATAGCAAAATGCCACAAACCAAACCTAAGATATCATATTTTTTAATGGAGGAAGATGAAGATGGAGAGGTTAGTATTTTTGTCAATCCCACCCAATTTTGCAAAAAAATAATAATAATAATAATAATAATGGGAGCCAAGAGAAATTAGAGCAAATTGAGAATGATTATTCTAAAAAGATGGAATGGAATTGAGCGTCAACATCTTCATCTGAGTTAGATTCGAAGTCATCATCATCTTTTTCTTCTTTGGTTGTTTCAACTTCAGAAAATGGGATTTACAAAGAGAGACTCGAGGCAAAGTTTGATTTGTTAAAATATATGTTATGAGAGAGTTAAAGAGAATAAAAGGGTTTGATTTTGTTTTTAGTTATATTAAATTAATTGAAAATGATTTTTTTAAAGAAATTTTTTTTTTGGTTAAAAAAGATGTTTGTTTTGTAGGAAAGTGATGTCAGTCAAATTATAATAATCTAGTCTCTAAGACTAAGTATAGAGTAAGTAGAGTGTCAAACACTAGGAAATTTGGAGTAATTTTATATTAACCGGATATATACTTCGATGGATAGGCGAAATATTATGATAAAGATTGTTGAATTACTCTAACTATTCTAATTAATTACTAATTATGCTAACTTAATTAATTATTCTAAATATCAAGTTTAATTAGGGCACATTAAAACTACAATTCGGAAATCATTAAAAATTACAAGAGAAACAATTAATTACATGAAATAACTATAAGACATGGTATAAGGTATAAATGCAACTCTCATTGTCACTTAAACTTAAAATCCTTAAATGCAACTCTCATTGTCAATCAAGGGTAATTTCATTTAGAGTCTACAAGCATTATCATATTATTGTAGAGATAAACAAAATCCATAAAATTACCATGCAAGGTTTATAATTTTTCTTTAAGTAGAAACCCTTGTTTCTAAGTGATTTCATAACCTTTGGTGAATTCAATTGTATTTCCACCAAAATGCACCAACTCTCATTGCATACAATTTTGATTAACAAGTCATACATGGTGGCCAATCATACACAACACATTCAAACTCAAAATTAAATTCAAATCACTCATATAATATAAAATAAAAGATGTAATTCATTGTTTCATTCTTCTTACAATTCTAATAAATAATGGCTTAGCCAAGGTACATGATAAACACAATTAAACAACAAAAAGGTGTAAATAAAATCAAGTACTAATAGAGAGAAAGATACAACTTGAATGCAGATAGCCTTCTTAGTGAATCCTTGACTTGCTTGAATGATCTTCTCTTGATAGATTGAATTGCACTAATAATACTAACTAAACAAAACTAAAACTTTAGACAAATAAACTAAGTGTTTTCTGATATGTAATTATATCTAAAATGCAGCCAATACATATATTTATAGGCCTCCTAAACATCCAAACTCGTACACTTTCAGAAAAGGGTCAGATTGGAAAAGGTGCGAAGAATGGGTGTTAAAACTACTCGGCACAGGTGTGAGTCGGCATGCCTACCCTCTGTACTGACTCGGCATAGTGGAACGAGTTGGCATAGGACTTCTTCTCATGGCTTGAGTCGGCAGAGCCGCTTGCTGTCACGAGTCGGCAGAGCCGCTTGCTGTCACGAGTCGGCACTGGTGGACGAGTCGACATGCCTCCTGAAATGCTGCCCTTGACTTTTTGAACATCAAACTTCATTCCATTGCACTCCAAAGCAACTTCAAGCTTGAGATTAGTCCAAAAGAACCTACAAAACATAAAAACAACATAAAAGCACACCAAAAATATAAAACTAACAATAATAACATATAATTAAACATAATGCAAATGAAAATTAATTAAAAAGTCAACAAAATAATCCTAAATTACTATACTATTTTGCATACTATCAAATTCCCCCACACTTAGACCTTGTTTACCCTCAAGCAAGAAATAAAAATCTAAGCAAGAAAAATAACAAAAAATTTATCCTCTCCAAAAGAAATATAGCCATCTTAATAAGTCATTCTAATAATGAAAGAAGTTTTATAGAAAAAGATAGTTAACAATTAACTTTCAATGCTCAATAATGATAGAGGAAACAAGTCCCACAGCATAGGCAACAAGTTTAACACATTAACTCAACCTATTAATAACAAATCAAGAATATAAAGTCAAAATGCTAACCAAACTATCTAGCCAAAATATTCATTCTCTAAACTTAAGATTTCTAAAAATACAAGTAGCCTTTGGGATAAAAATCAAACACACATATAGACTAAAATTTTTCATGGTATTTTTAGACACTTTTCTTTAATAGTGGGTACATTTTATGCGCCATCCTACAAAATTTTTTTCTTATACATATATTTGCACATTATTTATTATTATTATTATTATTATCATTAATATTTTGTGTCCTCATCCATTATTAAAATGCTAATCTTTCGTATTATGGCTATAGTTTCCCTAAAACTACCTAAGTTTTAAGAAACTTAAGCTTAAATCCTTAGCATCTTAGCCTTAAACATAGTTAGAAAGTGGACTAAAAATTCTCTAGATTTTGAAAATAATAAAAAGATATAATAAGGAAAACTTAAAGACTATACCATATGAAACTTAAAAAATTATATCAATTGAGCATAAAAAATTAAATATTAACATGGTATAAAAGTAAAACTTCAATCAAAATCAAAATGAACTTAGAAAAAAAAGTATACTTATTGTTATGGAGAAGATAAAGTAAATATGCAAAATATGTTGGATTTCGGGTCACATACACGCAGCGGAAAATAAAAATTTTTAACGCTAAGAACCCCTACCAAGATCCAAGTAGTTCAGATTAAATCAATACGTATCGAGTGTAGAATCTTACCAAGATGAAATCAAAGGCAAGATTGTAGGAAGGAAGAGAGGAGGTTCACTCCGGTGACACTCTACCTCGAGCCTTTTGTTATCTTGTATCGGAATATAGACGCAGCCAAGAGCAATGTCCTCTATCGGTATCCACACGAACAGAACACCCCAAAACGATGTAGGTGTGCTAGCACCTTTCCTCATAATTTTCTCTCTGTGTTTCTTTTTCTAAAGAAACATGTATTTTGTGAATGATAGATTTGCAGAGAACTCTCTTCTTCTCAAACTCCTAAATGATATATCCATATATATATCTTTTAGGATTTAGTATTTCACAAGTACCAAAACTCCTTTTTGGTTTTATCATTATCCTTTATTTATATTTATATATATATCTTAAAACTATTTTAGATATATATATTATATTTTCCTTTTAAAATTTAATTATGATAACTTTTACCATAAATAAATTTTAACCATTTACATATAAGAGAGATAATTATCCAATTGGGCTAATAAGCCCAATATTCATTTAGGGTCTGTTCTATATGTGTGTGACCCTGTAGGTTCACATAACGTTGGCAATGGGCCTTCAATCCAATTGGTAGCCCATAAGTCATAAGTGGCCTCTAGCAAGACATTATGACTACCCAAGTCATGTGAAGGTCAGTAATCCGACACAACCTATTTAACAATAATGCTACAGTCCTTTTGTACACGATATCTTAGATTGAATATTAGGCATGGTTTATGTCATCCTTAATTATTCAATTATTTCTCAATCTCAATTAGACTAAATTGATAACTCCTTATCAACTGATTTCAAGCATGGCCATGCATTTATATCCAGTCTAATTTATCGAGGGGCCCATAGATGTCCTCCTCATGATTAGTGAGGGACAAATTCCTTCTTGATCACTTATACTCCTCACATGATTCATTTTATATCCAATCACAATGTATTTTATCATCCTGTTAAAGATAACATTAGAGTGTGTCAAAATATAAAACTCATCATGCATGACTCTATGATGATCTCAGGTCTAAGGACTACTATAACATTATTGTAATGAGAATAGCTTATGACAATTGTCCATGTAGTATTCTCATAGTGGGTCAATCCAGTACATCATATGTACCTATGACTTGACTTTGTATCTCTCATACATATTCAGTAAAACATGATCATCAGTCAACCTCATACTAGTCTTTATTCATTATCCTTCCACAATAATGACCGACTAGAGATAATTCAGAATATAACTCATTTACCATTTAAGAGTTCTACTATCAAGTCACACACTTGATGATCTTAAATAGAGTTAAACATTCACAGAATTCAATAGAGTCAATATGATAAAATGCCTCTTTATTATAATGATGCAAAATAGAAAAAGTTATAAAGTGGCCATAATACTATAGGCCTAGGGCACATCACTAACACTAAGCATACATGATATTTTTATATAAACCAAAATGCCATATGCAAATGAGGATATAATTATTGATACCAAGCTCGCCTCTAGCCCACCTGAGATTACTATCAAATACAGACTTTAAGCTTTATCTAACTAAATCCTGAAAAATATGGATGCAAAGGGGGTGAGCTTGCTACTCAGTAAGTAATCATTAATATAATAATAACGTATATTAACCTTGTAACATATCAAACTACAAAGAGTTTGCTTTAAGCAGATTCAAGACCTTGATTCAAAATATTCTTATAAATTGTAGACACATCTAAAAGCTATAATATTTATATAGACTCTATATTTCTGAGTCTAATTTCATTTTCAATTAGAATTATACAATTTGGAAGTGTATGGAATTAATTATGAATTTTTGAACACTAAAAGGCCATGCAGAGTAATTAGAGTGAGCAATAAAATATCAAGTTCTATTAAACCATTGTAATAATAGATTCAACTTAAACTCAAAACATAAAAATTGTAAAGGACTCTTTAAAGTTTGTCCATAATCAAATCATGCTCTATTTGGAGTTCTATAGCTCAAGTTATATCAAAAATACTAAGGCTAAAATTTCTAAGAAATGGCACAGCCGTGTCCGAGGTCGTGCAAGTCATCTGTTGGTAATCAGGTTGCATACGGCCATGAAGAAAATGTGCACAGCCATGCCTAAGTCCTAAAATCAGCATATTGAGCATGCATGGCCGTGCATAAAGTGTGCACAGCCGTGCCAAACGTATTTGCTAACCCCAAAATAACTCAAAAGTATACACGAACACTAAAAACTCATTTTTTGGTGTAACATATACAATCAATCATAAATTTAAACATTCATAATCATATCCTCAATTCATCAATAGCATTCTCACATATTAAGATCCATTCTCACATATAAGATTAAAGAACACATATTAGCACACCATTTGGTATCCTCATTACACATCGACATATACATTTTTATATATATAAATAAACATACTTACAATCATTACTTCATATTCTCGCATTCACAACAGTTCATTTAATATTATC
>CATIWO010170357.1:0-10295 GCA_949673435.1 Macaranga tanarius
GTTGGCAGTCTCGAGGGCCACGACAGATTGAAAGAATAAGAAGATTGTAATGATGAAGATATAGTTGGGGATAGTATTATAGTGTAACCATTTAAAATGGTTTTTAAGCTGTGTATTTCATTATTGTAATAATGTTGTTAACAGAACAATCATTATCATTTATTTCTTTAATTATGTGTAATAATGGATAAGTTTGTGGTGAGAGTGTGACACTTCATCTACGTGCTCTTTAACTTTTTAACTCCCCTAAGCTCTCGTAACGTAACCGGTTTCCTTGAATTTCCTCTAGCATTGAATTTCCTCTAACTCTTTAGTGTCTCTGATTACCTCCAGCAACAGCCTCTACTTGATTTTTCTAGTTTCCTCCAGAAACTTCTAACTTCAACTCACATATTTCTTTTCCAAATAACTTTGAATGGGCTGGGCTTCATTATTGGACTTCACTTGGGCCTTCATTTAACAATGGGCCAAAAATTTATATTTGGGTATAAACAATTAGTTTAAATTTAAAATATTTAATTAATGTAACATTAAATAGTAATTTTTATAGTATTTATTAAATTAACATTTTTATTAGATTATAAAATCATAATACTTTCTAAAATTAAAAAAAAATTAATTAAATTCTCATATATCATATGATAGTTTTCAAAAGTTTAAGAACTCAAATATAAATTTTATTTAATATTACTTTAATTAAATAAAAAATTAAAATGTAAAGTACTTAAATTATTTTATAAATAATAATTTAACTCAAAATAATAAAATAAGTATCAATTTGCATCTAATAATTGAATTAAAATAATAATTAAGAAAATTAATAATTTTTTAATTAAAAATTTATTTTTGAACCCTCATTGCTTAAATAATAATTTTATATGTATTAATTAAAAAAATATACATTATATATATACACACACATACAATAAATTGCCAAACAATAAATAGTTTGTGATAAAATTACAACAACAAATTATCAAAAAAATACATTTTGACGCGGCACCTACGTGGACTGACTTAGATTTTTTCGGTGACCACGTCAGCAATATTTCACTAAATTTTCAGCAAGTGCATAGAATTGCAAAAATAAAAAAGTTTGTGGATAAAATTGACATAATTAAAAGTATATAATTAAATTACAAAAAGCACTAAAGTACATGCATTTTTTTTTTGAAAATAACCCTTTAAATATTAATGAGCTAAATAAAAGAGTTATTTAAGAGTAAAGATATTTATGTCATTTAGATTACTAAAAAGTCAAATATGAAGTGCATCTATAAACAAGTGGAGTGCAAAAATCTCCACGCATATATTATTAATAAAAATTAAGTAACAATTAAATTAATTATCAAGAAAAATAAAATTCTCAGAAAATTATTACTAAAAAATATTTATTAAAAGAAAATATAATTTAAAATCAAAATAAATCCATTTCCATACACAGATGAAATTGCTTAATCACCTATTTTGCTCCATTATTGTTGTTACTAAGAACTTTAACTCAACTTGAAATAATTTAATCATTCGTCAACAACTAATTAATTATAATTTGAGATGTAGTTCAAAATTTTAACATTATAATTTTTTCTTAAGCTATAATATATTTAAAGAAGTATAAATAAAGATAAGATTTTTTTGACTGATAAAATTTGGAGAAATAAAACTCACACCCATTTCATTGATTATCTGTTCATATATACAAAGAAGAAAACATAACTACCTAATTAACAAATAAAAATTAGCTAACAATAAAATAGTTACTCTTCACGTGAATATTAGCTCCCACGTGAATACAGCTCATCAAGTCAGTTACAGTAGCACCACGTGAATACAGCTTCAGAATACAGCTCAGCAAGAAGGCTGTTGTCAGCGGTTATCAGCAGGTGCATAAGCATGCATGCAGCATGCATTCAAGCTATTAGTTCTGTTATTGACAAAAAAAAAAAAGTTATTTCTGCATATTAGTAAAAATAGCCTTAATTTAGTGAGTGAGTAGTTAATGGTCATTTCTCTTATATCGATATTATAGGGAGTACAATTTTTACAATTTGTAAAATTGATGTACGTATGTTTTGAAAAGGAATGACTACTAATATATGATTCAAAATGAGAAAACTGCTTACAATTAGGTGGTATTTGATAAAATTAAAAATTAAGTGTTGAATGCTAAATATTATAAATACGGAATTTTTTAAGTATTGAATTAAATAAATCTATTTGATAATTATAAGTGCTAAAAATTATAAAAGTAATCAATTTTATATATTTAATCTTGTGATATTGAGTTCAATTTAAAAATGTATTTTTCATGGTTAATGATATATTTTATCATAAAAATAATTGTAAAATATGTCCAAAAATATGATAACAACATTTATAAGTACCAAAAAAAAAAAAATTTTTTTGCAACTCAAAATCAACAAATGTTCATTTTATCCTATATTTATAAATAAAATAATAACACCCTTAATAATATATAATTTCTTAATAATCATAAATAAATAATTATCCATCTAAAATATTATACACATCAATTTATAAAATATTACACATTCTTATTGACATCTTCATTGAAAAATATTGTCTCTAATTCCGGTTCATCCAATGAGAAGTTAGCAAACTCAAGAAATCCGGCCCCGAAACTTTGTTTTATTTTTGGAAACGGCTCCAAAACTTTATCTTATTTGCGGAAACGGCTCCGAAACGTTTCCGAAACGTGTCGATGTCTCAAACGTTTTCGACACGGGACACTGCTCTTGATAGAGTTGTCCGTGCATCATATATAGGAACACTCACCGGCCAATTTGCATTCTCAAGTTGAAATTGTTTCAATGGTAAACTTTTGCTTTACATGAGAAAAACGACCGCTAAATTGTTGGCTTCCTCACTTTTTCAAAAGTTAATATCATTAGCTTTGCTCTAATACGCCCGTAATTGCAATTAGCTTGTGATAATGCTTAAATTATTTCAAGTTGAGTTAAAGTTCTCAGCAACAAATAATAGTGGAGCAAACTCTGAGATTAAACAATATCATCAAGTTTGTGAATGGAAATGGAATGGGGTCCTTCAATTTTAAACATTAGCAGCTTTGATGGAATCATATGGTGCACAGTAACATTAAGTTATTCCAAGTTTATATGGCTTGTCTAAAAGCTGCATCGAAATTCTCCCTTTTATATGCTTTTAGGAAGACATATATGCTTTAATCATACATCTTTTTTTTCGATTTTAGTATTAACACACACATGCAAGCTTTAATCATACATCTTCGACAATGAACATTCTTTATATATATATATATATATGAAATTGATGCTGCTTTTAGACTAAGAATGTAAACTTGGAATAATTAAATAATGCATCATGTGCTTCCAGCAAGGCTACTAATATTTAAAGGCACTAGTCCTTCGGGGATAAATCTTGAGATGAATTTCATCCCATAATTAATTTAAGTGGCAAATTGTGTGAACATTTTAGTTATGGAGACAATAGATCAAAAATTAACTAGTCCAACTAGTTGCTAAAAAAAAAAAATTTAAGCTCAAGTTCTGATCCTTATAGTAAAATTTTCTCACTAATTATCAAAAATTGTATGACTCACTTGGTGGTGTCTAATAAAAAAAATTTCAAAAATTACTAACCAGTAACAACTAATCACAGTTTATAGCCAAGAAAAAAAAAACAGCAAAATTAATAAAAAAAGTAATATTTAATTATTGCAGTACGGCAATCCATTTCATACACAGATGAAATTGTTTAATCACCTATTTTGCTCCATTATTGTTGTTACTAAGAACTTTAACTCAACTTGAAATAATTTAATCATTCGTCAACAACTAATTAATTATAATTTGAGATGTAGTTCAAAATTTTAACATTATAATTTTTACTTAAGCTATAATATATTTATGGAAGTATAAATAAAGATAAAAATTTTTTGACAAAAAATGTTATTTCTATATATTAGTAAAAATAGCCTTAATTTAGGAACTGAGTAGTCTAATAGTCATTTTTTTTATATCGATATATTATAGGGTGTACAATTTAAATTTTACCATTTTTGATTTGTAAAATTGATTTACATATATTTTGAAAAGGAAGGACTACTAATATATGATTCAAAATGAGAAAACTGCTTACAATTATATAGACTATTAATCTTGAAGTCATTGGATTTTTCTATTGATACTAAAACAATAACTACTTTAAATATCTATGAGGAATGGTGGTGGTTGTTAAAGAAAATGGTGATAGGAACGCTCACTGGCCAATTTGCATTCTCAAGTTGAAATTGTTTCAATGGTAAACTTTAACTTTACATGAGAAAAGCGACCGCTAAATTGTTGGCTTCCTCACTTTTTCAGAAGTTAATATCATTAGCTTTGCTCTAATACACCCGTAATTGCAATTAGCTTGTGATAATGCTTAAATTATTTCAAGTTGAGTTAAAGTTCTCAGCAACAAATAATAGTGGAGCAACCTCGGAGACTAAACAATATCATCAAGTTTGTGAATGGAAATGGATTGGGGTCCTTCAATTTTAAACATTAGCAGCTTTGATGGAATCATATGGTGATGCAGATGAGGTTGCTTGTGCCTTTATGGAGAAATTTGAAAAATTTCGATAATGGCATTTTCGTAATTATAGATAATTTTGGAGTTTCGGATTTTAGTGATTTCAAAGTCCAATTTCATTAGAAACGGGTCAAGGATCGAAACTCACGAGCTATGCTCGTGATGTCCCATGCTTTTTGGCGAAACTCCATCGTTTAGGTCTCGAAAAACGTATTTTAGTATTTATTTGGACTTTTTTCGTGATTTTCTTTTTCTATTAGGTTTTGGTTTAGGGTTTTCTATTTAAGAAGTTTTTTATTTGTTTGGAGGACAGTTTTTGTCGATTAATTGAATTTTCGTTTATCCCAAAATTCTATGAATTTTCGTTTATCCCAAAATTCTATGAATTTTGTTGTCTATTCCCTGAATTTGAGAATTGCAGGTTATAGAAGATTTTCGATTGGCATTTGTGCGCGAATCAACAATTGTTAATATTTATCCTTGAAAAACTTCTGTTATGTCATATGGTGCACAGTAACATTAAGTTATTCCAAGTTTATATAGCTTGTCTAAAAGCTGCATCAAAATTCTCCCTTTTATATGCTTTTAGGAAGACATATATGCTGTCAAAATATAAATATAAATATATATATATATATAAAGCCAAAGACATATACAACCACGATAGCCATATACACCTTTGACATTTTTAACCACACACCATATGTTTGATAATTTGCCAAAGACAACTTTCGCATTACAACTCCACCATCTTCAACCACACGCTATAAGCCAAAGACACCTTTCACATTTCACATTATAGCTCCACCATTTTCAACCACACACCACAAACCAAAGACAACTCTCACATTTCACATTACAGCTCCACCATCTTTCAACCCCTCACCACAAGCCATAGTCAACTTTCACATTACAAGTAGAGTAACCATATCAAAATTGAAGCACATAATGTGTATTATTTCATGGAATTGTCAAGGGTCAGGCAACAAAATCACCACCCGGTTCCTCTCAGATTTAGTATTTAAATATAACCCATAATTGGTGTTTCTAATTGAGACCAAACAGACCCAACAGAAGATGGAAATACTGAGAATGAAAAATGGGTTTACACACGGTATTTATGTTGAACCTATTGGCCGATCAGGAGGCTTATCCCTATGGTGGAGAGATGAATGGGATATACAGGTCATCAATAAGACAAAGCACTACATTAATGTGGAAGTCAAAGAGAATACAATTTGGCAATTCATAGGATTCTATGGAGCACCAGACAAACGAGAAAGGAAGGCAGTCTTTGACGAACTCCAAGCAATCACGAATCGAATCTCTGATCCATGGCTCATTGTAGGAGATTTTAACTCATTTGCAGAATCTAGTGAGAAAAAAAGGGGACTTCAACCTCGTTGGAGCCAGTATTCAATTTTGAGGGACTTCATAATGGATTGCTCATTATCAGACCTTGGATTCAAAGGCCTGAAGTATACTTGGCATAATAAACAAGTGAATGAATCAACCATTATAGCTCGACTGGATCGAGCATTAGCCACATCTGAATGGCGCCTATTGTTTGAACACGCATCAGTTCTTCATAAATATATGGTGGGATCAGACCATCGACCACTGGTAATTCAGCTGGAAAAATGCCCAAAGAAAAGACGCAGGAGTTTTAAATATGAGGCAAAGTGGAGCAAAGAAGATGACTACAACGAAGTGATCCAGAAGGAATGGGAATCAAATGCTAGCCCTGACCAAAACATCCAGCTGGAAGAAAAACTCCACCGGTGTGCAACGACTTTGATGAAATGGAGCAAGGGTAAGTTTGTGGACCCTAAAAATAAAATAAAAAATTTGAGGAATGCATTGATCGCAAATATGAGGGCACTTTCACTAATACAGACAGGGAAGATGAACAAGCGGCAAAGAGAGCTCTGAAGGATTGCTGGGAGAGGGAAGAACTATATTGGATGCAAAGATCGCGACTGAATTGGCTTAGGGAAGGTGATAAAAACACCAAATTTTTTCATCTCACAACAGTCCAACGCAGACAAAGAAACCAGTTTACAAGAATAAAGGGCGACGACGGTTATTGGCTAACTGAAGACACGACTATTAAGCATCAGCTGTAATAATAGTTTCAATGCCTGTTTAGGGCTGAACACAACCAAGTCCATGAAAGTGTGAGTAACAGCATTCCACCAGTAGTTACAGAGCACATGAATCAATCTTTGTTACGTCCAATACAAGAGGAAGAAGTGAAGGCAACGGTTTTCAACCTTGGGAAACTTAAAGCTCCAGGCCCAGATGGATTCCCAGGCAAATTTTTCTAGGATCACTAGGATGTGGTCAAGACTAACACCATCAATATGGTCCGAGATTTCTACACAACAAGGCATATGGATGTGAAGCTGAACAAAATAAGATTAGTGCTAGTCCTAAAGATTAACAACCCTGAAAAAATCTCAGACTTTCGGCCAATAAGTTGTTGTAACTTTGTTTACAAGATCATTTCTAAAACCATGGCAGAGATATTAAAGAAGTGGATGAACAAACTGATAACTCC
Source organism: Macaranga tanarius (assembly GCA_949673435.1). Classification (NCBI taxonomy): domain Eukaryota; kingdom Viridiplantae; phylum Streptophyta; class Magnoliopsida; order Malpighiales; family Euphorbiaceae; genus Macaranga; species Macaranga tanarius. Next base: position 7,136 of record CATIWO010170357.1, read on the forward strand.
CCACCAAACAACATTTGTGCTATATAGAAGAATTCAATAAAACATTATAATTGCACATGAGGCCTTCCATGGACTTCAAAGATAGAAGCAATGACTCACATACAATATGGCTCTTAAACTTGACATGGAGAAGGCTTTTGACAGGGTCAGTTAGAAATTTCTGGAAATGGTTATGAAGCGAATGGGTTTTGACAGCAAATGGATAACTATGGTAATGCGCTGTGTAACAACAGTGGAGTACTCAATTATGTGCAATGGGGATGTCTTGAGAAGTTTCACACCATCCAGAGGACTTAGACAGGGAGACCCTTTGTCACCTTATTTATTTTTACTTATTGCTGATGTGTTATCTAGGCTGATATTACAGGAAAATAGGCAGGGCAATATAAAGGGCTATAAGATAACAAGAAGATGCTCTGCTTTAACACACGTCCAATTTACAAATGACACCTTATTATTCGAAAAGGCTAATACTCAGGAAGCCCAAACTCTGTGCAAGGTTCTCCACCTCTATTCAATGGCTTCGGGTTAGCACATCAACTACAACAAATCAGGGATCATTTTCAGCACTAACACTCCACATAATGTCAAGCATCAACTCTTTACCCTCCTGAAAATACAAGAAGTGAAAGCTTTTTCTAAGTACCTGGGCATACCAACCGAGTGGGGTAGAACGAAAACTCAACTCTTCAATACTTTATGCGAGAGAATAATGCAAAAAATAGTGAGTTGGAAGAATAAATTCCTTTCACATGCCGGTAAAGATGTTCTAATTAAGGCCGTACTCCAAGCAATCCCAAGCTACCTTATATCGATTTTCAAGTTGCCCCAAGCTGTCATCTCTAGACTACAACAAATGATAAATAAATTCTGGTGGACTCAAGACATAGGAAAGACGACCATACACTGGGTGGTTGGGCAAGTGCTAACCATAAAAAAAGCCGATGGTGGACTTGGTTTCAGGGACCTCTAATTATTCAACACTGCCCTGTTAGCTAAGCAAAGTTGGAACTTAATCACAAATCCCAATTCTCTTTGTGCAAAACTCCTTAAGAGCCTATATTATCCTCATTCCAGTTTTGTAAATGCCAAACCAGGTTACAAACCTTTATGGATATGGTCCAGCATTCTTCATGGTCGTACCGTCATCTTGGAGGGCGGCTGGTGGAATATTGCATCCGAAAATCGAGTCAACATATGGAATGACAAATGGATTCCAATAACACCTAGCTTTTTGGTGTAATCCAGAGCTCCAGAAGGTATAACATACATGCTAGTGAGGGATTTATTTCTTCTAGACCACTTAGGATGGAATCTAGCAGTGCTTAATCAGCTCTTCAGCCACCTAGAGGTAAGGGAGATTGAAAAAATCTCGATTACACTAAGGACGGGAATAGATAAAATAGTATGGCATCATGAGAAGCATGGAAGGTACTCAGTTCGCTTGGGTTACCATTTCCTAAAAACTCAACAGAATATCTTACAACGCAGCAACAGGGCAAGGAACTTACATAATCCACCTGCATCTCTTTAGAAGTTTATATGGTGCTTGGAGGTACCACCGAAGGTCAAATTTTTCATTTGGCACTGTCTTACAAATTCAGTTGCAACAATGACCAATCTCAATAAGAGAGGCTGCAGCAACACCACTCAATGCCCCATATGTCATAATGCTGAAGAATCAATTGAACATGCCTTATTCTTGTGTGGGAAAGCAAAGTTAGTTTGGTTTAGCACTACTTTATCATATAGACCTGACGACACTAGTTTTTAGTGTTTTGTACACTGGTGGCAGAGAGCTCAGGAGCTATTTTCCAATGAAGGGCTAACAGACCACATAGCTTTATTGGCAATCACTTGTTGGCAAATTTGGAAACATAGGAATCATGAAATTTTCAACCACGAGGCATATGATCCACGAGCAGTCACCATAAAGATAAGGGATCAGGTGCAGAAATTTGTAGAGGCAAATTAAAAGAGGACTATCCAACATAGTTCCCAACAAACCCGAGAGCTCAATTGGGAGAACCCTGACCAAGGTAAGCTTAAAATAAATTATGATGCATCCTACAATGGCGAAAGCCATGAAGCGTAATTGGCTTTTATTTGTAGAAATCATGAAGGCCAGATGCTTAAAGCTACAATGAGAAGGCAGAGATGCAACTCAGTGCTGGTAGCAGAGACATTAGCTATAAAAGCAGCAGTCCAACACGCACACCAATACTGCTTACAAGAGGTTACCATTGAATCAGATTCAAAAGTCACAATTAATGAGATCAATAGTACTGAGGTAACCCGGTGAGAGGTAATGGCCATAGTAGAAGAAGTACAGAGGCTAAGGCAATAAGTGGGCAACATTTCCTTCCAACATGTGAAGAGAGAACAAAACAAAGTGGCTCATTGGCTAACAAAGAATGCATTTGTTTATGATATAGTAGATATTGGAAGCAATATTCCACCACAACTATGTCTATTGCTCCAATCTGATGATGTAATCCTTTTTCGTTAGACATATTCACCATGTTCAATATATATATATATATATATATATAAAATTGATGTTGCCTTTAGACTAATAATGTAAACATGGAATAATTTAATAATGCATCATGTGCTTCCAGCAAGGCTACTAATATTTAAAGGCACTAGTCCTTTGGGGATAAATCTTGAGTTAAAGTTTGTCCCATGAGTAGTTGAAGTGGTAAAATGTGTGAATATTTTAGTTGTGGAGACCATGTATCGAAGCCCCACCCCCTTTAGTTTCCCCTCTTGTGGTGTTGGGAATTAACTACTCCAACTAGTTGCTAAAAAAAAAAAAATCTTAAGCTCAAGTTCTGATCCTTATAGTAAAATTTTCTCACTAATTATCTAAAATTGTATAACCCACTTGGTGTGTCTAATAAAAAAAAGGCTTAATACATATTCAGGCCCCTAAACTTGTCAGTGTTTGTCACTTTGGCACCTCAATTTACGCTTTTGCCATTTTAACACTTGAACTTGCCTAAAATGTAATTTTTAAACCCGTGTCATCACATTAGCGAATCAGCAAGTGACATGTAAGAGGTGTTTAACTGACAAAAATCTGTAAGTAGAGGTGCCAAACTGACAAAAAGTGGCAGGTACAGGGGGTGATAGATGTATTAGATAATTAGATTAGTGT
>CATIWO010170369.1:0-10788 GCA_949673435.1 Macaranga tanarius
AAAAAAATAGTGCGAGTCAATGAGAAGATAGAAGGATGGCTGAAGTTGTAAAAGAATAAGAAATAAATGGTGCTCTGTTCGATCACAGTATATTCATAGCAATACAAATAAGAACAGCAATTTTTTAGTTTATGATGTCCAATAAACAAAGAAAAAAAACAACAATTCATATAATAACACTCAAAACACAAAATATGCATCATAACAATAAAATTAACATCAATGTTTTGTACTTTTGTAAATCTAAAATGAAAAAACCAAAAAATTCAAGATGACTTAAAACCATAAATCTAGTTCTACTAAATATCTCTGATTACTAAAGCCAACAAAATAACTACTCATCATCGTTAAACTCAACAAAATCATCTCCTTCTTCTTCTTCGAATTCCTCATGATCACTTTCAATTTTTTCTTCATTGTTTCATCACTAATTATTAAAGGAGCATTAGTTCTTATTTGAAAAGATGTTTTACCTTTTCTACCTGTTTAGACTACTTGAAGCAGATATAGATGCAACACTCTTGCCTGTGATTGATCTAATGGTATAGGCATTTTCTTTAACTCCACTAGTTCTAACAACTGCACTTCATGTTTAATATTCATCATCATCAAACAAATATTTATCTTCTTGATCCAATTCAGCATCCATTGTCCCCATCAACAAATTCTTCTTTCTTCTCCTCTTCCTTTTTCATTTTATCTGTTCACTTGCTTAAGCCCAGGCCAATTATCTTAAAGGCCCATATTAAAAAGACAGAAAAAATCAACAAAGGCACACCTTGAATGTGCCTCGCCTTGGCTCAAGGCACGCGCCTTTTGAAGGCTGAGGCGAAAAGGTATGAGCATCTTGAGCCTTGCGCCTAAGGCACGCCTTAACAACTATGCCTAAATGTATATTTGTGATCAATGATCAAAATGACAAGAACGGACTAAAAAATAAGATATTTATAGAACAATATTTTTGATAACCAAATTAAGTGGTGGAAAGAGTTGCAGCCTGCAGGGGACAAAGACTTAAGAGCTAGTTTTTATATCTCATAATTAAAATCTTTGGTTCCAATAATAAGAAAGTCATCATGTATTGTGTTCATTATGCTTTTCACTTTCATTTAAACAGAAATATGGGGTTCTCTTGTTTGCATTATATTAGGTTAAGACGGATTTGTGAAATATTCTATTAGTTCAAGAAACTTGAGCCAATGCTCATAATCACAGCCCTATCATTCAACTCGAGAGTCCTACTCAACTACATAGAGAAAATGATAGCAATTAATATAAAGCCAACTGAAAGTAAAAACCCTCATTTCATAAGCTTAAAAGGTGTCTATTTACATGCTGAAGGGATAAGAATCCTACCGCCAATGATACATTGAACTGCAGTCCTCTTTAATGTTTATCCCTCTCTGATCTTTTTAGAACTATCGCTGTGGGAAGCAATTGTGTTTGCCTTTAAACAGAAGGTAGGCAATGACATGCAAAACTATGCAAATGAACAACAGATTCTAAAATTCATCAACAGTGGGAAATAACGATGCAATCTTCAATCATTTTCAAAGCAACTGGCGAAGCTCCTGGTTTTCTTTTCGAAGAGACTTAATTTCTTTCATCAGCTCAGCTTGATTTTCTAGAATTGAGCTCATTACACTAGAAGAGTCCATCTGCTTGATGCATCAATTATATTAAATTGCGAAGAAATAGCAAAAAATGAGTAAATTAACAACCATACTACATTTATACCTCCTGCATATGGAATTGTCTTAGAATTTCAATGTGAAGATTCCTCATATCTTCGTGGATAGATTTCTGGAATGAATCAAGAGTTTCTTCAAGAGTACGTTGAAAAAGCTGAAGTGTGAAGGAACTTCCCTGTTGCGGATCCATCTGAAGAGCTCTACTTGCTTGTGAGACTCCTCCCTGTTACAAGAAATCAAACTAATTAGTCATGATAACATGAATAGTCAAAACTACCTTTTTACAATGAAAGTACATAACTGACATTTTTCAAATTGATAACAGAGTAAGAAAAACCTCAGGAAACAGCCCATTATTGCATTCAATACAAGTAAAAAAAAAGCCTTGTCCTAATTATTATTAAGAAGGGATTTATAACAAACATTCCCAATGTGTATATCAAATGTATGCCATCACCACTTTGCATGTTCAGGAACACATAAGTAGAACCAGCCACATCAGGTGAAACCCATGAGTTGCCTTTGCCCTCGAGGCATCTGTAACAATAATGCATAATGTCTGGACTATTCTCCAAAAGAAAACACCTATGATCCAATGCAATAAAAATATATATTTATCAAAGCAATCTGTTTTACATACATTTATTGTTGGAAGAATTCCAGGTTCTGTCACAGCCAATGTTTCCGACCTAGACAGCAAGCTACTCAAAAGCTCTTCCCTGGTTTCAGCTCCTGTTTTCTTCATTTTTGGTGAATTCACTGCCGTGGACATGCCATCACCAAAAGAAGAAGCAGTGCTTATCCTCTCAGCATAAGTTGAGCGCCTACGAAGAGGGGACAGAGATCCTCCTGGCATATCAAGGTTAGTTGATCCTAGGACGCTTTTTGTACCCAGAGACTGAGACATGGAACTAGAATTATGTTCCAAAAATCCTGTTGAAGTCTCCTGATTTGAAGAAGCATCTCTGGTGCGTACATTTGAAAAATTCAAGGTAGAACTCGTCAATGAACTCATAATTGTCTGACTCATTGAAGAGGATGAATCATGCAAACCAGAAAACATTGACCCTGACATCAAACCACCAGAAGCCAACATCCCTAAACGAGAATGGGGTGGCTGGCGCAGGTGGGTAAGTTTATCTGATATTCTCTCACCACCCCAAGCTTCTGGAGGTGTGATTGCAGACTCTTCGCTCTTTGAAGATGGCGTAGGGGTAGATCCCCCCAACAATGACAAAGAAGAACGGGCCTCATCCTGCATGTTAAGGACAAAAGAAGAATCAATGAAATATCTCTGAAGACATTAGTATCTTATAACAAAAAAAAAAACTATATATATTACAGCATGGTTCGATAAATGGCTAATTAGATCAAAAGACGACATGCACACCATTTTTAATAGAAAAATGATATTCATGTAGAAAATCTCAGAATAGACAGCATACAACAGCAAAACTGCTGGGCATTAAACATAAATTTTGTAAATTATTTCAGAGATGCTCCATATGCCAGTAAAACAAATAGATAAATAAAACACCAAATCGAAAAAAATAAAATTTCTTCCCCAATTCCTTTCAACTTCGTGTATTACAAATATCATTCAAAATAAACAATAATTATCTGACCTGTCTGGAAGTTGAACTGGTTTTCCAATCAAATATTGGATGATCATTTGCCCCATCCTCTGCAAAAGGAAACCTCCTACTGGATGACGGAAACAAGGACGAGAGCTTCTTATCAACTTGTAGATTATTTTTCTTGGCTCCCTCGTTATCATCCCACAGTGAGGGTGTGATAGGTTGGACATCAACCACTGGTGAAAACACATCCATGTCATCCTTCAAATTGTAACTAGAACGAGGTGCATGTAACCTCGACAAAGTTCCTCCAGGCCACAGATGGTTTCGATGTGGTGTTTCCTCTGCTAAAGATAGACTAGGCATACTTGATCCAGATCCACTACTAGTTGATGTCAGAGATGATGCTTCTATAGGAAGACCTGAACGACTGATATTACGAGAATTGGACACCACCGTGGATAGTGAAACACTTGATGTCACAGAGGGAAGAGGGTCAGGCATAAGAATGGAATCTTCAACGGCACCTCCCAGAAGAGCTGTCTCAGCAGTGCTGTTGCTTTCATTTACAACAACTGGTTTTGACCTTTGCCAGCATAAACTTGTAACAGCCTGGTGAACACCATGAACGCTTAATGTGAGCCTGTGAGGTAACACTGGAAGAACTAAAGTAATTTGAATATGTGGACTCATGCTAGACAAAGTTAAAACTCAGTGGTTCCCAGACCATTTACAAGTCTTACAGCATATAACCAAATTGCACATACTTACAACAAGAGGTATTCAATCCCAGAAACAGGACTCCCTGCACCTACATCTACACACTCTGCCACCACCCTAACCAATGACTGCTTTTTTCTTTCTTTTATTTTTTTTTTCCCCTTTTGGGGAGAGAGAAGGTGGAGGGAGGGAAGGGGGGTAAATGTGCAGGTAGGAGGTGAAATATAACTTGCCTATGCTCATCATTTTACAAATTAAACTTAAATTGCAGCCAGCATAAAGCATTGGATAAAAGACATCTACCTCTGAATTGCTATAAGCACGGAGAACATTAAAAGGTTGTGGTTTCCCGCGAACATCATAGAATACCACCCGCCCACTGCTAGTTCCAGCAGCTAAAATCCAGCCATCATCTCTGAATGCCAATGAAGAGAATGGTGCCTCATAAGATATGTAAGATGAAGGCCTTCTAGACCCTGAGTCAAAAGTGTACAGCTTTTTATCCATTCCAACACTGGCTATTATCTGTATAGGAAAAAAAACAGAAACAAAGAAACTGAATGTTAAGTAATTCAGTTTTCTTCCTTATATGATCTCAGACTGGGAAGGGGGATAAACAAAGAGACCTTATCATTTGTTGGTGAGAAACTAATAGCAGCTGTTGGGGCAGAATGTTGCTTTAACCAAGAAACCTATAAAAAAATACACCATTGTTATACAATGAAAGATTAATAGCCCAAAAAGACGTAAAACAATAGAAAACAAACCCAGCAGAAGTGCTGCAACTACAATGTAGACAGGCAAAATGTCCATAATATAGAAAATTAATGAGTGTGAGCAAATGAGAAAGTTTGGACGGAAAAATTTTTCTTACTAATTTTCAACAACATTTTCTGGAAAAGAAAGAAGAGGACAAATATAGGCAGCTATCCTTTTGTTCATTTGACATCTTCATATGCAGCACATAGTCTACCACTCATTTCTAATTTCTAATTCTGCAGCATTTTAATAGCGACAGCAATGCACCATTGAGCTAATCATTCAGGATCTGAACCCAAAGATCAAGATATTCCTACCATGATGTAAGCTAATTACAATCAAAAGTCCCACTCAAGTATCAAAATCATTCAGCCATGTTAGTTGTGTTTTCCTCTTATGCACATATCAGCAATGAAGTGAGGGAAAACCTTAGGGCTGCGGCCAGTCGTATCCCACAAATGTATGGACCCATCATCACCTGCAGTCACCAAAAGATGCCGGCTAATTCTTGAATAGTCAAGCACCCGTAGTACCTGGTCTTAAAGTCAACAGAATGGAAAGTTATATTAGAATCCAGGAACTATAAGCCAACAGTAGCACCAAAATGCAAAAAACTAAACAACCTGTTCATTAGGGTCCTTGAGTTCTGCTGCCCTTGCACCAGATGCAAGGTTGTGAAGAATAAGATCCCCGCTTAGACTTATGGAAGCCAAATGCTCATCTTTGCAATTGTATAAAGCACCAGTAATCGTACTGGTGTGACCCCTCAACCATTTAATACAGCGCTTCCTCTGTAGATCCCATATTCTTACAACTTGACCACTTCCCCCCGAGCATAAGTATCTGGATGCCTTGTTACTAAAGCTAATAGCAAAGATAGATTCCTGGAATAGTAAATTAAGCAAAACCTTAATGCATTTGTGATGAAAGCCACTTTCCTGATAGCATGAACAAGGATGAAATACAGAAAACCGATTGAACACTATTTAAGTAATAATTAATCACCACGCATGAAATGATTTAAGCTAGGTTTACAATAAAATAAGGTAGCATGGAAGGTCTTCCTTTAGTAGAGCTCAAAGGATCAACAAGTATATTGCAAAACCAAGCAACCTAGGCTATGATTAATCTAACCATATCCTGTTCCATATTGAAATCACAGGCAAGTCAAATAGCTGATACTTGAAGCATACAACAACAGCAATCTTACATAAATATCCACTCCTTAGCATCTTCAGCTCTTTCATACAGAACAAAACATAGTTTCTGCAGCTTTAATACATTTTCCCCCAAGTCTAGATACTGCCAACATAATTCTTCTTCAAATACTCATCCCACAAAGTTTAGATTTTTTCACTTACAAATCCCTCCTATGTAACTTTAGGAATCAAATTCACACAAAATCTAATATTGTCAGGTGGCTAAAGCGCAGCTTTTTCTTAGAAGAAATTGAAAATTTTAACTTCTAGATGGAAATTATGTATAATGTATGCCCAAATGATTTTATTGCAAGCAACTGCTTAAAAAATTCAATTAAATTTGTAGGCATTAAGAGAAAACTCCGAACCCGAAACAAAATCTTAATCAACACAATGTCGATCAAATTTTCAACATGAAATGCAACACCAGATATATTTACAAAATCAATGAAAAAAAAAAAAGAGAGAATTACCTCAATGTTATCTCCAGTGTCAGTCCCAGTAACAGGAAAAGTCCCCATACTCTGCCCATTTTTCCTCCATAAAGATATCTTCTTATCTTCTCCAGCACTAGCCAATACCAAATCTGCTCAAAGCAAAATGAAATAAAATAAAATAAATAAAACCCACATTTTAAATCAAATTCTAATTACTTAAAAAAAATTATTGCAAAAAATAATAATAATGAGTAAAAATTATAAAAAGTAAGTAACTCACTAGTGTGATTCCACTTGACTGAGTTAACAACGCAACTCGGTGATGGAGTGTAATTCAAAATGCAACGATCTCCAGCTTCTTCTGATACATCAAACACCTTGACTGTGTCCCCACCGCTCGCTGCCAGTAGCCCCATTGATGGATCGGACAAAATCATAATTAAGAATCAGTAAATTCACTAAATTTTACTAATTTTTTGAGAAATTTTGAGCAATCGAACTCGAATTTTATCCAAAAAAGATTGAATTTTTTGTGTTAAATCTTTAGCCAACTTTGATGATTGATTAATAAAACCCTAGAAGAAGAAGAAAAAGAAGAAAGGGGAAATTGGAGCTTCGGTGTTAAAGAAATTTTGAAATGAGAAGGAAGAGAGAGAGGGAGAGGGGTTACTATGCAAAGTGAGCGCCTTTTGCTTTGCTTTATTTATTATTATAATTATTTCTTTTTGAAATTTTGGGAATTTTTTGTCCTATTTAGTTTTTTTTTTTTTTGAAGGATTGTCCTATTTAGTTAAATTTATGTATTGGTTTTATTTAGTTAAATTTATTTTCATCAAAAATTTGTTTGATTGTATTTTATGAATAAAATTGTTAAATTACAAATGAATTTATATATTTGGTATATAATTAATAATTCTAAAATTTATTTGATTTAATAAATATATTTTAAACAATTAATTAATGAAAAAGTTAAATTTTTTTAAAAAAAAGTTTTCCATTAGAAAAGTGTATAAGCTCAAGCTTATAGCATGTATGATATGAAATTATGAATTCATTAATCAATTTCAGTAACTATTTTTATCGGATTAATTGTTAATTCATCCAAAATTTAGTCACATATTTTGTTAAATATTTAAGAGAAAAAAATCAAATTTAAAAATGGAGGACGATAGGTGATACATGTGGAGCGCATAAAACAGTAATTTTTTTTAATTTACTATAATATCTTTCTGATTTTCTCCGTAATACAGGGGCATTATATTTTGGTCATTTGGTGAGGCCGACAAAATCTTTTCCATTTAAAAATTGTTCAAGAAGTTCCACAAAAAAAAAAGAAAAAAAAAATCTAATTGATGTACAACTTACGATATTGTAAAGTTTAAGTTTGTTTAACCATCTTGTAATAATGATGGGGCTAACAGATGCCTTAGAAATTACATTAGGTTATGTGTGAAATCAATTTTAAGAATTCCAAGAAAATGCTCAATATATATATATATATATATATACATTTAGGGAGCCGATGTCGTGCGGGTGGATATGTACAGTGCCGTCTCCGTCCGAGAAATTATCTATTGGCCCCAATTTTACAGGGGCATTTATTTTTTATGGGGGTAAAAATGTAATTTATAATGATAAATTATATTTTTACCCCCAAACTATAAGGGTCAAAAGGTAATTTTGCGTGCGGACAGCACTGTAGCTGCACCCGCGCAAGACACCTACCTTTTTCCTTTATATGGGATCAATCCAACAAATCCAATTAAATGCTCCAAAACAAAAAATATATGCATAAGAACTTTGATTAGAGCAAGTTTCAACTACAACAAAAAGAAAATTAATAACAATAACAATAAAATTCATAATTAAGCATCGCCAAATTCTATTTGACAAGCTACTTTCTTGATGGCATCAACATCTGAAAGGAACATAAAAGAGTTTCATCTATGCTCATCATAGCACCAGCAGTATCATATTCACCACCATAGTTGGGGGCCGAAAATAGAGTAACAAGTCGCCTCTCTGCAAAGAATTCATATCCATCCTCCACAACCTACACCAACATAAACTACTTCAGCATACATAAGACAAAATCACATGTTAATTAAACAAGAACATTACTCATATGGCTAAATTTATAAGTGTCAGAGCCGAACCTGATGAGCGCGAACAATAAGGTCTAAATCGTGGTTATCCAAGAATTCTGATACTTTATCACGACCAAACGTGTATGAAGCTCCTCGGCTTTCATTTGTTCCCCATCCTTTAATGTGTGGATCAGGATCAGACCATAGCAAGTCACAAAGTAAACCAGTGTCTGGAACATTTGTTGGCCGAGGCAAATTTCCGATTTCAGGCAGGTTTGTCAATTCAGGGGAAAGACCTCCATGCATGCATAATATCTTATCATCTATAAGAGCCGCAACAGGAAGACAGTTGAAGCAGTCGTTAAATATTTTCCAAAGCCTCACATTTAACCAACTCTTACATTCGTCGTAAAATCCATTTCTCGGATTCATATCAGCAGATTCATGGCATCCTCTCAGAAGAAAAAAGATTTCTGGATACTTAATCTTGTAAGCAAGTAGAAAACAAATAGTTTCCAAGCTCTGCTTGCCGTAATCAACATAATCCCCTAAAAATAAATAATTGGACGCAGGAGGAAAACCTCCATACTCAAAAAGTCGTATTAAATCACTGTACTGGCCATGAATGTCCCCCGCAATGTGTATATATATATATAGAGAGAGCTCAAGCTTATAAGTGGGAGTACTAAAATCCAATAGTTGTTCCAAATTAAACTTTATGATGCTTTGGATAATACATTTGATTCTGAAAATCCTGACAAAGCTGTGCTAGTACAAGTTTTTTACCTTTATGGCCTAACAAAATGTTCAAGACTTAGATGTATGTATTGAGCAGTTAAAACTACATATATCTAAACAAATTTGAAGTGTGGAGTTGTACCGCAGATCTTCATGGGAGTTTCTAGCTCGAGCAAATTAGGCTGCCGAAGGAAAATATCTCGAGCAGCTATACACAGCTGCCTGATCTCAGACTCTGAGAGCTGTACCCGCTTGCCTGGCCTTCTGCCGACTTTTGTCAAGCGTAAAATTATGTCATCCAGAGTGACAGGGTCCATCATCGCCAGCTCTGCTGTAGCTTTCGGATCCTCTTGTTGGTGAATTTCCGCAAATGCACGGAGTCTACAAGTAATATAGAGTAAGTAGAGTTGTCGATCCCACGAGGATTGCATAGCCTAATCACCACTCGATCCTATCGAATTCTTGTTTAAAGCTACAATTAAAATTTAATCCTAAGGCAAGATTATTGAAATTCTAGACTAAAGAAACTAAACTACTAAACTAAAAATAACAAGGATAGTGAGGAGGTAGGGAATTGTTTCACTCAATTCTTCTCTAACAATTCAATCAATGGTTCAATCAACACATTGCAAATCCTAAGTTTTCTAAAATGGCAATTAGTCTCTCAAGCAAAAATCACCTAATTTATCTCTAACAATTAAAAAGAACTTTAAACAACTCTCATTGATTCAAAGTCTCAATAATTGTGGGAAATAAATCATGAAGCATACTCAATTGGAATTGAATTAAATCTAAGCTATCTTTAGCCTTAAACGACTCAACAAGCATTCATAGGTCCGTTAGAATTAATATCTCTCGATCATCAACACTAACTAAACGTCATTTATAAAAATTTGCACAATGAACACTTTATGCAATTATAGTGAAAGATGATGACTAAAATTGCTAGATACAAAAGAGTGCAACAAATTGAGATGTAATTGGTTTGTTAAGAAACAATCTTTAATACTTGGACTAGCTTATAAATTCATCATGCTAATCATTCATGCAATTTATATCTTAAGTGTTAATTAGACTCTCTCAAGCTTTAACTAACTAACTTGTAATCAATCATCAACATTAATATGAATTGCTGTCACCCTCATCATACAACCATTGATATTCATCACAAGTCATAATCTCAATTGCAAAAGAATTAATCAATCCAATTATCTCTAATCTGAATCAATTAATTTTTGTGTTCATGGTTCTATTAGCTTCACCATCTCTCAATGTGCAAAACTAACTAAAATCATGCTATGATTATTCGTCAATAACAAGTAAGCATTAAACATAATGAACACAAGAGGAATTTTAATTAAAGACTGAAATTAAAAACTAAACCCAACAAAGAGTCATGGATCTCAATAAAAAGAGTTTAGCCTAGCATGGCCAAAATTATACCAATCAACAACTCAAACAAATAAAAATATAAAATTCTAATACAAGAGAAAAAGAAATATAAGAGTTGAAAGAAGAACTAGATGTATTTAATGCAGTTCCGTCATCTTCTTCCTCTTTTCCTTCTTCCTTCTCCATCT
>CATIWO010170383.1:0-16006 GCA_949673435.1 Macaranga tanarius
ATATGTATATGTATATATGTATATTTATATGTATATGTATATATGTATATGTATATGTATATATTTATATATGTATATGTATATATATATATGTATATGTATATGTATATATATGTATATGTATATGTATATATATATATATGTATATGTATATCTATATATGTATATGTATATGTATATCTATATATGTATATGTATATGTATATCTATATATGTATATGTACATGTATATATATATATGTATATGTATATATAGAGGACAATTATATTATATGTTTTAGTAGTAAATTTATTCAATAATTTCATATTTTATGTATATCACTATAAATATTAATTCATTATTTTTATTTTTGCATTTGATATTTTTGGTATTTAGTAATCACATCATACTTGGATCCAATTATTATGAAATCCGAGTATCAAATGAACTTTTTACAATATAATTTCTCTATATATAAAATTCAATCTCAGTTTTTTTTTTTTAAAAAAATCTGATCTCAAAATTTTATTTAAAAGTTGAAACTTATCGACCAACATATATTAGTAATTCACTATTTTATCTTAATGGAACATATGTAAGACCCATAGATTTCATGTGTCCATGTCTCATAAAGTTCATGTCGATTCACATTTGCTAGCATAAAGCTCGCAGGGGAACCTTTTCTCTTTACCTCTCCCCTCGCCTGAAAGTTTAGTTGCCTTTGAGTGATTTTACTTGAGATTTGATCGAAATGCAATAAAGGGAAATCACTTGTACAATTTTTTTTTAGTTCAAAAATATACAGAACCGTTCCTTTTTAAAAGGAAAAAACTTTGAGAGATCAAAAAGGCCTAAAGTACAAATTATGCCAATGGAAACTTGGCCATCATTTACTTAGAATATAGATTCATTATGCTTTTTTGATCAAAAGCACATTTACAAGTCACCCTTTTTCTTGTTCTAATCCTTGTTTTTTCATTGCTTTTTGGCATGACAAATAGTAAACTAGTGTGAGAGCCTGCAAATTCTGACACCCAATTCAATGAATTTGCTTTGATCGATCATTTCTAGATACTCTCTATATATAAAAGTATACTATATATACATATATTCCTGGAATATGGAATACTATAATTTACAACTAAATACAGCTAAATTTAAGTATTTTTTCTGTTGGAAGTGGCAAGCTGTCTAGTTCAAAAATATGTCATGCCATTTTCTATATTCTCTAATTTATTTTTCTTTTAAGACAAGAATCAGGCATTTATACCATGAAATTGGCCTAGAAGCTAACAGGTTGCTTTTACACACCTTTGCAATTGCAACAGAAAAAATTGTAATTAAGGGTCATGTTTTAGTTGAAAATTTGCATTGCCATGGTATCATATCTTGATGAACTAGTGCAAGAAGCATATTCTAAAGCAATTGTTCAAAATGTAAACCTCACACACACCAAAGTAAAATAAATAAATAAAAGAACCATCAAATAGAAAATTAAGTCAGATATTTGAGATATTAGTTGTCAATTGTTTTCAATGGTATGAGAAGGGCGGAGCCACCTTCAAATGAGTTAGTGTCAAATTTAAAAATCTCCTACTGTAACTTACCTTTTTACTACTCATCATAAAGATGATAAACTCCTACCAACATTGATGAATAGTAGTCATGTGGAGTCGAATTCGAGACTTATAATTCTCATAAGTAAAAATACTAATTAGACTATTATTGATTGGCTAGCTTCCTCCATCTTGCAAGCATTTGATTGATTATCATCATCTTCAGGTCTGGAAACCATATTGGATTGATCACCATTACTTGTATTCAATTGATTGCTATCATTTTGAGGCCTGCATAAACGAACTAGCGTTATATAGCTTAGCTATATTTATGAAATAGAATGAATCACTTAAAATTTCATTAATTCATTTATATACGAAATGAAGAATTAGAGCAACAAAGACACAAAGTTAGACTGCTCACTTTCATTTAGCCAATTTTGATGAAAACTGGGCAAGAGCATGTTGGGCCTGGACTGACAATTTAGCATGATTTGACTGGAGTCTTCACTCCTTACATATAAATAGGTATCTGTGCATGCAGGAGTATGGGAGTCCGGTAACCTAAAATGCCATTACTTGTTATATGGATATTGATTACATGACTTTGACCGTCAACCACCAATGGTGTGAATGACCCACAGTTTAAAGAGAGAGAGGAGAGAGAATCCAAACTAATACCAACAAATGAATACCCATTTACAATAATCAATTTCGATTGAAGAATCATCCAAAACTAGCTCAGACAGGAAAAAAAAAAACCACGAAAATACACTGCAAAGAATCTAAACAATCAACCCAGAAGAATTTCAAGTATTAGCCACAAATGCCGTTGAAACAAAAAATTCAAGAATCTCGAATAAACTAATTAGCAACCTAACCATGTTGACTATACATAGAAAGTGAGATACAACTCTAAGATTCACCAACTCAAAAAAAATCTCAAACTAAAAGAGACTACTAACCACAAGCAAGCAAAATGGCACGTACCTATTTGTATTATAAACCCACTTGCCATCTTCCCAATCAAAATGAATCCTCACCTTATAGAAACCACAATGTACTTCATTCCCATCACACTCCAGCGTTATGTCGTAGTTAGGATCAACCTTTCTAGTAACACTGCCTACCCACCAGGAACCATTGATATAAGCATCAACCCTATCGTTGACCTTGTAATTTGTGTAAGTGCTTGTGGGAGGTGTAGGCCTAATATCCACGTCCTTAACTACCTCAGTCAGCCGTCTTGTCTGGTCTTCACTGCAGCGGGTTTCATACCGCACTAAGTAACTCATTGATCCAATTGCAGCAAGAACCGTTGCTGGGTAATAACACCCCAAGAATGCTTGCTCTTTCTTGCATATCTCTACAGCTTGGTTGCAGTCAAAGGACATTTTCTTGGAATGTTTCAAGAGATAAATAGATGGGAATGGCCTTTAAGGTTACACCTATTATATATGAAAGAAATTTTGAAACAGACTCTGCCTTGCGTGGTAAATTAATGTGGATAGCTAATAGCTAATAGCTATTAGCGATGGTTAATATATAGTAGGTAACTCGTAGTCAATTGATTGATGTTAAATTGATTAATACATAATCCAAATTCATTATTAATTCTAATGTGATTAGGATGCTGCTTTCAACAATTAAAATCTTAATTCATTTATTAATTCTAATCTTACAAGAAAAAAATATAATCTTAATTGGATGTATTTATGAAAGCTAAACTACAAAGAAATTAAAAGAAAAATTCGGAGGCTAACAAATGATAATTGATGATAGCTCAGAAATTTAGAAAACAGAATATAGGTATGAGATATAATTGATAATAGTCATTAAGCCAAATATGATAGTAGTAACTTATAATTCAAGTTTTTTTTTTTCTTTTATCTAATTTAAATGCATCTCGAAATTTATACCGAGTTTTAAGCTTGAATTTTATTTTTTCTCTTTTATCCAATCTAAAATTTTCTATGTTAATCTAAATTTTTTTAATCTCAAGGTAAATTAGTAGTGCTTATATATATATATATATATATATATATACTTTGAAACTCCAATTTTAATTCTTTTGGTATAAATGGAGGCATCAGCCTAAAACTTTTTTTTTTTTTTTTTTTTTTGAAATAAGCCTAAAAACTTAAAGTACTAACTAAATGAGAATGAATAACACCCTCATATCATACACGAGCCATTGATGTAAACCTACAATATGATGAGATTAAAATAATTTAAAGGTTTATATTTTTTTTATTGAATTTCTGCATGTGGCTTCCTTCCAAGACATGGTAAAATTGGTATTTCATATTAACTAGAACAAAGTAACAGGCCCTTCATCATGAAAATCAAAATTGTTCTTGCAAAATTGCAGTTATAATAACCATATTAATTAAGGACTTGCTTAGCTAGCAAATCCCCTTAAATTTTTTTTGACTAAAGAATACAAAAAGAATATTGTTGGAGTTAATAAAAGAAAATTAATAATTTCATGGCACAAGGCCAGTTGGGGTGAATCCCATTTCTCTCAGGATTTCAGTACATTCAGGAAGAGCTTTTTTCTTCAGGAAGCCAACAGGATTGGCAGAGCGTACATTACTAGCAATTCCATTGTGATTTGTGAGAGTAATTTGAGCTGCTTTCCTGACAAAGGGGTCTTTGCTTATTTCATTACAGTCAGCAATTGGAGATTTTAATTGCACCACCTCGCAAATCTCCTCCTCATGATCTCCATCTACCACAATACGGTATGTTCCAGACTTGTCAGTCTCTGCTTCTTCATTAAAAGTTAGAGCTCCGCCTTCACGGTCCCTACACTCCAACCGCACTTTTGCGCCTGCAACAACATTTGGCAAAGAAGAGTCAATTCAAGAACACTTTGGTAAGTAATTTAATGTTGGAAATGGTCAAGCTTAGAGTGTACCTTGTATGTATGTAGTAAGTTTGGTTACGAATTGAACGCGGCAGGTGTCGCAATAAACCTTGCCTTCTACAGTGAAGTGAGATTGGCCATAGGCTAAGCCGAGAAGAGACAAAAAACAAATAGCAGATGCTAGGAAGATAATATTGTTAATAGACTTGGCCATTTTTGTGCTTCTTTTGGAATTCAAATGGAGAATAGTAAAGAACTTTGCTTTTATAAGGGTGAAAAATGTATAGAGTTTGTGATTTGTGAGGTTGTCATTTATTTACTGATTATATGTGGTTGTAAAACATTGTTTTGACCCGCTTTCTCCTCTCTTCGAATGTTGGGGACATTATGATAGACTTGTAGAGAGACTAATACTAAAAATAGGTACCACAACAACTGATAAATCCATTAATTAAGGATAGGTAATTTAGTATGGTGTCAATTCCCTTTCGTTTCTTTGTTTGTATATTTCTCTTCTTTTTGTTATTATCATAAAGTGGTCACTGTGCTAAGTGGTTTCTGGAGCAATAACCTCACTAGATATGAACACAGATAAAAGGAGAAGTTTGTCACACTTCCACTGGACATTACAACGTCATTAACATTTTTTTTTTTCAGAAAAAATAACTCTAAGGTGATGTGCCATTTATTCTACGAGCAACAACACAAACAAAACAAAAGACTTCCAAGCAACCTTTACAATCTTTTCAAATTTAGTGAACAGCAATGGGGATAACATGCTTTCAGAAAGCAAATGCAGCTGGCGGTCCAAATGTAAAATCTTATCACAACAACAAAAACTGAATGCTGGTTCTTGAGTTTCTTGGAAATTAAGAATTCCTAGTTCTCCAATTTTCTATGGCTCACGGATTGATCACTGCCCACTATTGATCTCACTGCAGAATGTAAAAGTATAAAACAAATCAGTCATACAAACATAAGGTGATGATTTTAGCCACTAATTAAGTTCAAAACACAACAGCAAAATAGTAAAACCAAAAGAAGGTTTGCTATATAAGGAAACAACCCACCTCTGCATCTTCACCTCCATTAGCTTTAGCAGAGTCGTGCTTCTGGGCTTCTTCCGCTGCAGTTGGAGGGAATAATGAAGAAATATTGATGAGAGGGGGAGAAAAGCAAGTACAACATAAGGTTAAATCGTGTTAACTTATATAAATTGCAAAATTAATAAAACACAGTCCCCCTAAAGTGGCAATAGTTAAAAAACTTGTAAGTCAATAAGAAGCACATCTGGGTTGACCATTTACTCCATTCATACCTCCATCCTCTGGGATGTCAGAAGTCCACAATGTCAGATTGTCCCTCAGAAGTTGCATGATCAATGTACTATCTTTGTAAGATTCCTCACTCAATGTATCCAATTCAGAGATGGCTTCATCGAAGGCTTGCTTGGCAAAGTGACAGGCCCTGAGAGAAAAGATAACATGTATGGGATTCAGCATCAGCTTCAAAAGGAGATATCCTAAAAATCCAAAGTCACAAAAAAGATGATAGCATGGATACCTTTCAGGAGAATTTAAAATTTCATAGTAGAAGACTGAATAATTCAAGGCCAAACCAAGCCGAATGGGATGTGTAGGAGGCAACTCAGCCTCTGCTGTAGAAGAAGCTGTCTGAAAACAAAATAACACAACTGGTGAACAAATGGGATGTTTCTCGGCTATTCTAAAATTTGATAATAAGATAACTATGATAGTTGTGTACAACACAACCAGAAAAAAAAAAAAAAAAAGGCCACATAAATTCACAGGTCCATTGGGTCACCACCGGTGAAGCAGCTTCAGCTGAAATCATGGTTCATATTCATTACCTTACCACGAATAACAAGGAAAACAGATAAAAAACTATGGAGGGTGTAGATAGTGAAAAGAATTTACTTGGTCATTAGTGATTTCTAAACATTGCCCAGATAAAAAACTACATATTCTCTATAAAGAGTTATTTGATAAAAAAATAAGTGACATGAAGCTAAACTGACACAGAACATGAAGTTGCAGCGCCTGATCACTACTCCAAGAGCTTAGAACAGATGAACAATCATGCAACTCAATTGTTAGAAGCCCAACTCATCTTAATAAATTATCATATATCTCAACATTTTGAGAATTTTAATTCAAAATGCAGAAAAAAAAAACAGTGCTTGCACTCCAATCTCTGGACAGACCAAGATAAAATTAAAGCCCTCTATTTAGTTGCTGAAGATAATTGAAGACAAAGAAAGGACAGACAAAATCAAATCACTGTAATTTGAGTTCAAGATCTCAACTTTAAACAAGAAATAAAGTACAATATTAACAATAATAAAAATCAACAGCCTGCAAAAAAAAAAAAAAAAAAAAAAACCTCATAAGCCTTCATTGATTTATCAGCAACTTCTTTTCTCTCATTCCCACTCTTGAACTCTGCCAAATACCTATAATAATCTCCTTTCCTGTAACCACCATTAACAATTCTCAAATCAATCCAAACCAAAAAAAATCAAAATACTTGGAATCATCAAAATAAACTAATAAAAATCCTCCACAGTCATTAAAAAAAAAAAAAAAAACAGTAGGGACTCACATCTTATAATAAAAAACAGTAGATTCAGGAGTCGATGAAGAAGGAATAAGATGCTCATCAATAACAATCATAATATCACTGCAAATACTCGAAAGCTCCAATTCAACCTTCTCTCTATATCCTTTAATCCTCTTCACAAGAACATCATTTCCTTTACCTTCTTCTTTTCCCTCAATCGACGATAATATCCTCCACGAAGCTCTCCTCGCACCGATCACGTTCTTGTAACCTACAGAAAGCAGATTCCTCTCCTCTACCGTCAATTCCACATCTAGCTTCGCTACATTCTTCATCGCATCCACCATTTCTGCCACAATTCAAACTCAGATGAAGTCAAAACCCTACAAAATCAAATTTAATACACACAAATTGTCACTGTATTATACCGTCGTAGCGTTCGGCTTGCTCCGCGAGCTTGGCGATGTAAACGAAGTTGTCGCGTCCGGTGACGGTAGCCATGGTCGGTAGATCTATGGGCTCCGATGACTGGATCTGTGTGATGTGTGTGTGTGAGAGCAGAGGTTTCTGTGTTACTTAACTTTCTTGCTTTGCTTGCTCCACCTAATTAAGATATCAAAAATGACTTAGAAGTTAGAATCGGAAATTTTACGAAATAAAGACGCGGGGAGTGGACTTGGACAGGCCGCCTTCATTTTGTACTGTACGCGTGTATTACACGTTCCAGTTATTCAAAATTTATTTTTTTTAATCCAAATTTACCTAGTTTTTAAAAAACAAACAAGGCTTTGGGTTATTTATTTGGTGGCTTAATTGTCAAAAAGAAATTTATCAAATTTACAACGTTTTACTTTTTTTTTTTTTTTTAATCTTGATGGAAAACTATTATATTAGTTTTTATTTCAGCCTCCAATTAAATTAAAATTGTAATTTGAAAATAGATGACTTTATTTTTTTTGATAATAACAATAATTTCATTCCTTCAAACGACCAATATATCGATACAAATATTGATATAAATTCGCTAAAAACCATTAAATGATGAAACTGTGAAATATTCACATATCCAAAGTTAATAACATAATAAATCGGCTCAAAATCTACATATTTAAAAATTTTATAATGACTAGAAAATCTATGACTCCAATACTGCAACATACTGACGACGATAATCAGCTTTGATATCTCTGTTAAATAGAATATGCTTTATTTGTCTGAATTGCCCACACACACAAAAAAAAACACTGCAACAAGACAGTAAAAACCAAACGCCGCAATAAGACGGCGAAATAAAAAAATAAAAAAAAAAACAGATCTATATGAAATACCCACTTATTTTAGAATTAAATAGATGACTTAACATGTTTGACATTTTATTATTACACTAGTTTTTGAAAATTTAAGAGAATGTTTATTTTTTTCATTTTTTGTAATTTATTATTTGATGAACACCGGTACGTATTTAATTACAATTAATTATTATTTTATTTGTTTGAGTTGAAAAATTGTATTTAATTTAGCGGAAAAAATTAGAATTAAAAAAATGTATAACTAAATTTAATAACAAATTATAATGGATAATTTTTTAAAAAATTAAACCTATATGTCTTTGGATTTTATCTCCATCAGTTATTATTATTGATATTTTCCTAGTGCCATGACCGCATGAGGGTGGAAGGATGAAGATGGAGAATCTGACTTCAATTTGGGGCCTTGGATACCTTGAGAATTTTGGTGAGTGTTGGACCAGCTGGAACTTTATCCAATTCCAAAGCTGAGTGTTGTTGTTGTTTTTTTAAAGAAGAAAAAAAAAAAAAACAAGGAAAAACACACCACACCAAGACAGACAGCTACCAAAGGAACAAAAGACGACAACAAAGTAAGAGACAATCTGGGATTTATTTTTAATAAATGTGAAGTGAATATGCCCTTTTTTATGAACAAATTGATTGTACCTTGGACTATTCATTCTTCTATGCTTTTTTTTTTTTTTTTTTCTTGAAATGAAGTGGCAATAGAACCTTTCCCTTGCCTCGAAGAACATTAAATTTGAAGAATATTTGGCACCATTTGCACAACTGCAAGTTTCTACCATTGTTTAACTAGAGTCCAACAATCCACAGTGTTAAGCTATATGCTCAAATCCTGGCTGGCCGATGTTGTTTGTTAGAAACGCCCACAGGTTTCCTGGCAAGCTGTGTGCAAGGAGAAAAAATGGGGGAAAAAAAAAAAAGAGCTTCAGAATCTAGCAAGAGCAAAGTCAGCATTTTCCAAAGAGATATATTCCTTTCTATAGATTTATATTGTGCAAAACTTGTGCATGTTTCACGTACAAATAGCTACAAGCTAGCAGTAATTAATGGGGACGAACACTCTTGCTGCTTCAGGCTGTCTGCAACATGAGCAATTACTCCAGCACCAGCACCATGAAGCCATTCATTCTTCACCTGATTTTAAAGCAAAAGTCAAGCTAAGCAATGCCAAGGATAAATAAATGCAGATAGACCAAAAATAAAAATAAAAATAAAAAGGTACAGCCTCTACATGTATGTTGTTGTGTGCAAAGAAGGGCCAGAATGCTGAATGGAAGCTGACATCAACTTTTTTCCATCCCAGCTGCTGTAAGCCTCGAATCATTTCCTCTGTTAACAAGCTGTGGTGGTCATTACTCTTTTTGGTTGATCCCATATCATGAAGCGTTAGTATTTTTTTTTTCTTTTTGCTATAAGAATTTTACCTTCCATGATTTCATGATACTCCACTGTGTTTACTGTACTGGGTTCATTTTGCGCTGCCTCCTTCGCTTTTGCAGCTTCTGGAGAAAAATGAGGGCCTTCAGATGGGACTGCTGGACAATACTCAACATCCACAACATGCTTGTAACCATCCAAAGACTGCTGAGGGGGCTGCTAGTTAAGAAACGTTGATGATGCAAAATTGTTAGCATACTACTCAGAAGATAATCAGAAAAACAAAAAGCACTTGGACAGTCCTCATTATTTCGCTTGTTAACATATGAAATGTGAATCAGCAAAATCTTACAATCCTCATCATTTCACCTTCTCCATAATCCTCCAATCATTACCTGACAATCTTGCTCATTGCACCAGTATGTTCGTCCTTACACTTGTTAACTATGCAAAATTTGGTAGCTCTTGTTTGTCATGGCTACCTAAAAGCTTACCATACATGTTATGATGCCTTTAGATGTACTTTTTTTGTCCAACTTTTGTAAAAATGACTAAGACAAAAATGGATAGGCAGATTTTTCCATTATATGAATGTTTGTCTTGGAACATAATAAGCTTAGTATGAAGAGAACAAATTAAGCAAAACAAGCAAAGAAAAAAATTTGCAAGTGCAAGCATCTTGATAGCCCCTTGCAAGAAAATACGACACAATTATCACCAAAGAAAAGGATGATCAAACAACCAGCCATTTCAAGTGTTGAATATGATAAGACGAGGACGCTACAAACAAACACGGGGGCTGCTCACCCATTCAAGCAAGCACAACCACAAAAAAATATCATATTGATCCATGCCATTGCTGAGGCTTGAGATCTTCCACCTAACTTAAAGTATTAAATTGGTGAAAGATACTCGTTTATCAATTTATTTACTTTGTCGACAATATTTCCTTTTCAGGTCCTAACTGAATGTTAACCTCTTGAGTGATGGTGCTAGAAGTGATGGATACTCTCTAGATAACAAGCAATGGTTTACAAATCAACCTCACCTTAACAAGTTCCTTCTCTCTCCTTATAGAGGATGTTCGCCAACCAACCATATCTAGTTAATGTCAAGGTGGTTGAGTATATGGAGAGAAATATTGCGGGGAAAATACACATAGCTAAGAGAGAAGACAGAAATATGCCTGTGGGATACGATCATAAGATACATTTGCATATAGGATTCGACATCGAAATGCACCAAGGGCAGATCTGTCACCAAATGAAAAGGAATGAAAATGTAAAGGCAATTTTATTGTAGAACATTTGTCAGCTATATGTCCACAAAAGTGAGTTTGCTTACAGAAATTGTCCATCTTCACAATCTGAAGCCATTCTTAAGAGAAGAGGTGGCCTGTTAGGTTTACCATCAGTAAGAAAAAGTTGGCTACCAGTTTGGCCAGTAAAAATAGAAGCAATTGGTGGAGCAAGTTTCTCTAAAATGGGAATTCCCAAGAGAAATGGAAGCTGGGGAAAAAAAAAGAACAAATCATTGAAGTTTAAACTGCTTGGAATTCAGATGCCATATACACCTTCCAATAGTTATCTGATAATTTCGCATCTGCTTTTTTAAAAAATATCAAGTGGGTGTATCTTCATGATGTTCACAAACAAAACAAACTAATAAATGCCACTTCCACATTTGTTGAGTCTGTTAACTTATTGCTAAATGCAAACATCATCTGTTTCTGCATTTTGGAGGATCCTAAGATTCAGCAGATTTCCCACTCAAACAGTCATCAAATAATTAGAAAACCTTTAAATTTCCAACAATCAACAATTCACATGTAAGGTTAAAATCTAATGTAAGGAAACATTCAAAAGAAGCAAACATAACTTTATTTTCTATGCTGACAGATTCAGTATTTAAGAAAAGAAAAAGCACAACTGTGTTAATCAAAATGTGAAAGGTCAATAATCGGCTTAAATCTTGGGGGATAAATAACATAGTAAGAAAATCTGATGAAATCAGAAATGCTCTCAAGGACAAACCTGGTTTCTTCCTCTCACTCCAAGATGTGGAGTTGCCAGGGTAACAAAATTTATTGGGTCCAAGCCAGCAATTGTACCTCGTTTTGCAGGGGAAACTGCTTGTACATTAAACTGTGTAGAATCAAGAGCATCATTGGATTGGCTAGTACTCAAGCCATTCTCTGCATAGAGGACAGCAATGGCATATCTTGCAAACAGGCCTCCAAGTGAATGGGCTAAAAAGGATATCCTTTTTAAACTGTCTGTCTTTTTCACAACTTGCAGAACCTATTTATAAAATTTAGAAAAAGCAGGACAAACAGCAAGAAGAAAGGATGTGTGTCATTGATGTTGTCACACTCTTTCATAGAAAATATAACAACTGCATCAAAATATTAGAGATTAAAACCAAATGCACATGAATGCAAGTATTTCAAGGCTCACTTCATCTGCCAATCGCCTTCCAGCTCCATCAATCCCAGAAAAGGTTTTAGTGAAGGTGTTACAGGAACTTGCTGCAAACATCAAAGAAGAGTGGTAACTTAATGACCAGACAACAAGTCCCTCTGTCTTATATGCTAGCTACTAGGAAAGACACAATCGCCATCCAACTCATCAGCTACTCAGACAGACTCTAATCTTTTCTTTCTCTGGCTAGGCTATCCAGTATTAACCAACAGAAACCATCTAATTGTATTAGTAATCTTGTTGAGCCTCTAGTGGTGCCTAATACTTCATAACAAATCACCTTCTACTACTTAACAAATTGGATGACCTCCAAATATTTTTGAAGTTTTCTGATTTTATTCTGCATTAAACTTTGAAAAAATAAACATATGAAAATCACTGCCTGGATACAGGATGTAAGAGAACAGAAAAAATATAGGAGCTGCACATACCATAGATTAGAAAGTTTCTTCCAAGACGCCTTTTTAACTCTGCTTCTACATATATCCAGTCACTTGGGCTGCATTATTTAGAGTACTGATCAGTTCAACATCATTTTGGAACAGAAGCAGAGGAAAAGACACTGTTAATTATCTTTTTCCAAACTCCAACTCAAGTGTTATCACTTATAGTTAAATGATTTTATGTGAAGTGCACCTTTACTGCATGGTATAACAAGTACGTACATGAGCATTTTATTACCATTCTGTTTCTTAGTTTGTAATTTAAGGGTATATTTGACTGACATATACCTAGCCAAGATGCCATGAACTAGCACAAGTAGATGATCAGGGACATTATTTCCTTTCACAATTCCCTTGGACAATGCAAAATTTCCTCGAGTGGTGGTATTCATAGCTTGAGATCTAAGGCTTTGATGTTTCCAATTGCAATTTACACCTGCAATAAACTTCCAGGTGCAGTTGAGTTAAATATGCATACATGTACATAAAATTCCAAAAATATGTAAAAAGTAGGGCAGACTAACCTGCACAATTTAAATCACCACAAAACAAAAGCATTCATAAAGAGATCAGTTAATGCATGCTCACTTAACAAATTATTTTGGCACAAGGAAGAGACAAGCCGTCCAAGAATCCAAGGCATCAAAACATGCAGAGACTGCAATCCTATCCGACCCTTCTAAATTCTCTTAACTTTCTAGGTGTTAGAAGGATCTATTAACCAAGATTTCTATTTATCTTTTCTATTTTGAACCCTATGATATAATCAGTTTTGAGTTCATGAATTTCTGAGTCCTTTCATCACCATTTACAAAAGAAGATATTGATTCTAACTAAGTGATTACAAAACCAGAAACATAGTTGTAATTGAATCTGAAAATCGCCGCATTTGAGGATGTATTCAAAGATCCCTGGATTAAGTTCCCTGAACTCTTAAAACATCAGTACGTTGAAAAATCAATATCTGGTGAAAGTTTCAGTCATCCAAGACAAATTGTTAGCATTCATGTTAGGTGAAAAGAGGAAACACGCATATAATCTCAATTGAGAGCCTGTGCCTGTCCATATGTGAGATAGCCAACTACCCCAACAGACAATAGATCTATCCCCATACCTGTCTATATTTCCTGTTAACACTTATATCTAGCAGCTATAAGATTAATTGGGTCTTGAATCAAAATCTTGAAACTTCCGGGTCCCCTCATTATTATAGAATAGGAAAAAAGAACTAAAAAACGGTTCTTGTTTCCAAAATTCACTTAAAGAACTCAATAAACGAAAACTACAATGCCAAAAGAGAAAAAAAAAAAATTACCGGAAGAGAAGTTTAGTCCCTGAGACGAACTGCAAGAACAAGAAGTAGGAGAAGAAGAAGAGGAAGAGGAAGAACCAGAAGCACCTCCAAAAGCTCCACTTCTAAAACTATTATTATTGTTATTGCCAAAAATCGGTGAATACCCACATCGAGCTTGCAATAAAGAAGCTGTTGCCATCTATTTATATACAAGTGTAACTATAAAGAGAGAGAAAAAAAAAAGATTGAAACGAAATCTCCGAAAGTCTCGGTTTTCAATGCTACGTTGTCAGCAACATAGTGCCCATAACACTAGCGGCAAGTCCAACCATACCCAGAAGCAGAGGAGCAAGCAACAAGCCCATTCTTGACATTGAAAGCTCCTGCTGCTGCTGTTGTTGTTATTGTATTTTTGCATCAGATATAACTCAGTTGCTACTTCACCATCTTCCCTTATTTTCGGCCTCAAGAAGCAGAAGCAAAACCAAAAACAAAATGTATCCTTAAAAATTTTCCAAGAATGTGTCTTTGACAGAGACAAGCATGATTTGTGGGGGAAAAAAATCTGCAAGAGAGTGAAGCTATCAGACAAATTATACCATAAAAAAACGAAGTGATGATTCATGAACCCAAGAGCAAGAGAGTGAAGCTATCAGACAAATTATACCATAAAAAACGAAGTGATGATTCATGAACCCAAGAGGCTTTTACTTCGATGCAATGATGATATATCATCATTTGTTTTTAGGGCTAAAGGCCAAATTGGATCCTAAATTTTGGGCCAAATTTCACATTGGACTTTTTTATTTTTTGGACTCAATTAAATCTTAACGTTTTTTTTGGGCCACATTGAACCC
This sequence comes from Macaranga tanarius, assembly GCA_949673435.1. Taxonomy (NCBI): domain Eukaryota; kingdom Viridiplantae; phylum Streptophyta; class Magnoliopsida; order Malpighiales; family Euphorbiaceae; genus Macaranga; species Macaranga tanarius. The sequence goes on from CATIWO010170383.1 coordinate 14,750, forward strand.
TCCATCCATTTTACTGTTTAAAAAAACATTAAGGTTTTGATAGAAGGTCCAATGTGGCAAAAAAAAAATACTAAGTTCTAGTTGAGCCCAAAAAAATAAAGAAATCCAATGTGAGATTTAACTCAAAGTTTAGGGTTCAATTTGACCTTTGTCCCTTTAAACTAACAGCGAGGGTGCCATCAAATGTCCTTGTGATGCAAACAGCCTAGCAATAATTGTTTTTCTCTTTTTATTTATTTATTTATTTTTATCATCCGCAGTCCGCATAAGTGATTTAATAGTAATTCTTTTGTTTTATAAAATAGTAATTCCTTTGAATGATAGTTTGAAATAAAAAAAATCAAATCATATCGTCCCTACTTTATAAAATTAATTTCTATCCAATAAAAGAAAGTAGTACCTACATTATTTTATTGAGACAACTCTTGAGAAACTCACTCTATCATTTTTTTCTCTATATCTTCTTATTTTTTCATCTAAGTGTAAAGAGTAACTAAATTATAAGTGTTGTGAGCTTTTAAACAAAAAGGTCTATTGTTGTATAAGAGTTGTACAAGTATACATCCATCATAGATATCCATTGGAGGTTGCTACAAAGTCCTATACATTTAAGTTTGGAAGAGTTCTAGTAAGTGCCTTGGGCCATCATCAAGATGAGAGGCTTGTGGATAGATCTCCATTATCATTGAAATCTTATTGGAGTAACTCGTGTGTTTCAAGCTATAGGCTTCACATTTAGGGAGCTTGCAGTTTGTAGATCACAACAATCTAAAGCTTGTTGAGCGTGCTACACTCTAGAAGTTTGTAAGTGTTACTAAACTCTTAAATAATAAGGCTCTTGGCTTGTGATGCTTTATAAAGGATAAGGGCCAAATTGGACCCTAAATTTTAGGCCAAATCTCACATTTGACCTCTTTATTTTTTTGGGCTCAACTGAACCTTAATGTTTATTTTTTTGGGCCACATTGGACCCTCCATCAAAACCTTAACGTTTTTTTAAACTGTGGAATGGATGGAGGGTCTAATGTTGCAAAAAAAAAAAAAAAAAAAAAAAAAAAAAAACATTAAAGTCCAACTGAGCCCATAAAAAATAAAGAGATCCAATGTGAGATTTGGCCTAAAGTTTAGGGTCCAATTTGGTCCTTATCCATTTGTTTTTACCTATAATAGTAAATAAAATAGGTAATTATGTAAGAAAACAATTAAATTTTTAACTTAATTTATCTAGTAAAAATAATAATTTGAACTTTTTACTTA
>CATIWO010170425.1:0-17440 GCA_949673435.1 Macaranga tanarius
GAATAATTAAAGTTATTTTGGGTCAGGACTAAATTGTAAAAAATATACGTTTGGAGAAATGACTAAATTATAATAAATAAAGTTGAGGGGCTTACTGGGTATATGGCTTAAACCGCCTTAAGAGTAAAAAAAAAAAAGAGATGAAATGATGATGGGCCATATGTTGGCCCAAGAATGGAGGTAACAATGACTCATGCAAATGAGCCATGCACAATAAATAGGAAGAAGAAAGCAAATGGTACCACTTTTGGTACCAACGAAAAAAAAAAGGTCAGCAAACAAGAAGTAGCCGGAGGACATAGAGGAGAAGTAGTAGGAGGAGAGAAAGTAAATTGTGAGTAGATCATACACTGTTCCTTCCTACATAATTAATTAATTAATTATTTATTTATTTTATTATTTATTTTGATAGATTTTTATTATTCAATTTATTTTGTTGTATTTAATTTTTGATATAGTTAAAATATTTTTTATATTTGTGGTGAATAGTGTTTCCTATGAAATTTGAAAAAAATTAATATAATAATAATAATAATTAAATATTTGAAAGGAAATATAGATTATTGATCGGTAAAGAACTATATATATATATATATGTGTGTGTGTGTGTGTGTTAGAAAATGTAATTATTTTGATGAACACATGTACATTAACAGGAAAAGTTATAGTAATACTATGCCCGAAGTACGGCTGGCTTCTGTGAGATATAAGACTATGTCCAGGACACAGCAACTCACATGTGCATTATATTTTTGTATTAAGGTTACAATGGCTTAAGAAATAGAGAAGTTAAAGTGAGTATACTACAACATCCAAATTATAAAATTAACACAGAAAGTATTAAAGTCTCCGATATAGAGACTAAAGATATAAAATGTTCCAATGACAACAAACGTGAGAAAATAAAAATAATACATAAATACACAAGAACCATTAAGAAGAATATAACGATAAGCACCAGCACATACAATACTAAAAGATAGTAAGTCTATATCTGGGATATGACAATGTTTGGTGAATTATAAGACGGTGTCCGGGACACTGCAATTTACCCCTGAGATATGATGTAAGACCGTACCTGGGGTATGACAATCTAAGGAATTGATGGAAATGTAATGTGACTCTGTGTGAGCAATGAGATTGTGATATTATCTTTGGGACGTGCTGGCGCAACCTTTGATGGCCAGGTCAGCACACTATTGATTATAATTATAATAACCTTTGGTGTTGTGTTAGTACTAGCCACACTGATATCTACTTGTGTGTATGGTGCAGTGCTTTGAAGTTTATATAAATACATCTAAAACTCACAATAGAAAAATAACAATTTTTATATGGAACATGAAATTGAAAAGCCGAGATGGCTAGCACGACAGGGTCATATGCGTTATTTCTTTTGAGATGTATTAAGTGATGAGAAAAGTAAATAGAATTTTAATAACATAATAATTACTTCTGTTGTGACTAGGTCTTTGGATTCATTGCTATGATATTGCTAAAATACACATTTTTGTACTCTGTTCACTCACTGAGTATTTTCTTATAAAAATACTCACAACTCCTTTTTATAAATTATTTTTCCAGAATAGCAAGTTATTGAGAGTAGCTGCCTAAAAGATAGTCTGGTGTATAGCTAGATAAGTGAAGCAGATACATTGGAGAATTTAAAGAGTACGGTTCTGTAGAATATTTGGTAATAGATAGTGCTATAAGTTTTAAGCAGTTTGTATTCGATAGTTGTAATATGGAACTTATGTAAGGTTTCAAAGGTTTATTGGGTGTAATTATTTCATAATAGATATATTTGTAAGAGATGTATGTTGATATATTTTAAGTTGTTATTAAGTTATTGTAAATAAAATAGATAAGACAAAAATAATACTTAGCCACAACAGTACTCAAGTTAGGTAGGTCGAGGGTGCAACCTTCTAATATGAATACTAGTGGGGTTAGGTGTTACAATTTTAGTATCAGAGCGTGGTTAAAGATCCTAGATTGGTGTAATTTTAAGGATTTTGGAGCTGCTAGTGGGAAAGAAAACAGTAGTGAAGATTAAGTGGTTTGGTAGATTAATAAATTGAGAAAGTGGAAGTTAACTATGACTATATTTTAGAACTTATAATTGATTGACGAGTTTTATTGGGGTCATGTGCACATTAAGTATGAGATTTGTATATGTTGATATTGTATATAAAGATTGAGATATTGGTAGAGATAATTAGTAGGAATATAACATATGAGATCGAAGAAATAATTGGAGATCAAATAATATTTGAGTACTCAATAATTTAAGGATTTAAAATCTGATTATGATTACAGTTATTAGATTATATAAATATTAAAGAGTAAACTAGAACTTCTTATCTGCTGGCAGTTGTAATTTATGTTTATTTGTGAAATAGGCTGATTTGTAATATAGAGAAATTGAATAATGATAGAAGTAAGATTCAGTTAAGATTGATAATAGAAATTGTTGAAATGTCTCAATTATGAGTTGCAGGAAGATGACAAGATCTAAAGGTGAAGAATAGGAGGAATATTTGGAAAGAAATTATTTTTGAATAATTTGATGATTGAAAGATTATAATCTAATTATAAAGCTGGTTGATGGAACTTATAAATGATGATGAGTTTTATTGAAATTGTATACTTGGTTGGTGTAAAATCTAAAATTAATGGAGTTATATTTTGAAGTATCTCTATGACGCCCCCTTTACATCAACATACATAAATATACAAGAATATAGCATAATTCATACTGGAATTAGATGAAAATAAAAATTTATAAACATCAAGTACTTAAGTTACAAATTACATTGTAACCTTCCACACAACCCATTATTACAAAATAATATGTACAAGCAAGCCTAATGCCTGAGATGCACAATGCTATTACCAACATGAGTGAAGTTTCCACCACTGGCCCACCTGAGAAATGCTTAACGACAACAGAAAATGCTACTCAGGATTTTCTACAATATCTTGAGAAGAAAAATATTTGCAAAGGAATGAGCTTGCAACTCAATAAGTATTCACTAGTATACACATACATAATCTTCACAAGAACTAATTAAAGGAATATATAAAAGAAACTTGCTACAAAACAGCTACAAGAAAATTCAGCAATAAGTTGTGCATGCCCATGCCAAAATCTGGCATGCCCATGCTAAAATCTGGCACGCCCATGCTAAAATCTGGAATGCCCATGCCAAAATTTGGCATGCCCATGCTAAAATCTAGCACGCCCATGCCAAAATCTGGCATGCCCATGCTAAAATCTGGCACGCCTATGCCAAAATCTGGCATGTCCATGCTAAAATCTGGTACGCCCATGCCAAAATCTAGTACGCCCATGCCAAAATCTGGCATGCCCATGCTAAAATCTGTCACGCCTATGCCAAAATCTGGCATGCCCATGCCTGATGCATGCATTTTCTACTCTGGACTCGCACAACCATGCTAAAAAGTGGCACGTCCATGCCTGATTTGATGATTTTTCTTCCTAGAACCGCACGGCCATGCCAAAATTTAACACGGTCGTGCTTGCTTCTAACATTTTCTTCACCGAAAGCACGCAGCCATGCCAAAAAGGCACACGCCCGTGTCCACAAGCCCTAAATAAGCCCAAATCACCTAAAGAAGATACACAAACACCACAACTCATCTTTGGTTCAATATGTATAATTAATCACTACATTCAAAGTAATCCACAACCATTTCATTAAATAATATCATTAACATATCACCATAATCATCATCGTCACAATCATACCTCACATTTCACAATATCCACCCGGTTTGTCCTCAACATTATTGTTATATAAACATATATCTTTCATTCTCAATTTATTACATTGGTAATGCCAAATCCACTCGGCTCATCCTCACATTCATACTTTTTTTGCCCGGCTCATATCTTACATTCACACACACTTTTTTGTCCGACTCATATCTCACTTTTATATACAATTCCAACATCATTATCATACATTTTGTAAAAGTACAACTCATTCATAGACACCACTAATCATCATATTACTTTCACTAAGTAATGTACACCATACCAAATTCACATCACAATAGTAATATTCGTAACTTAAAGGTAATATCAATTACCATTACCAAAATACATAAATATATGCATAAATATAAAAGGGAGAATTCATGGTATGAATATATTAGTAACTACTTACTCAAAAAGCTTCCCAACTTAGAGTGCAACGAATCCTCTAGCGGGCTCCACTTCCACCGACTTCCGGCTCTCCTATATTTATTCATAATTCATCATTATGAATATATTTATTCATTATTCATTTAGTATGCAATCATACATACACATAAAAAATTGCTTAACCTCCAAATCTCACCATCTAACCATTACACATAAGAAATTTACAACCAACCTATATACACTACTGTTAGCATGTTTAGTGCATGAGGTTCATGATGCTCTCTAGAATCACACACACATCCAATGATCACTAATTTCACATAAACTCTACATATATAAGTCTACTTTTAATATCAACTAAAATCACTCAATTATCACATGTAAAGAATTAATTATGACAATTATAGTAACATCAGGTCACACAGTATGATAAAGTGAGCAATAAAATGTCTCATCTATTTCGACCATCTAAAAATATTTTTAGCTCAAACTTAAAACTTGAGAGTTGTAGAGGACTCTCTCACTTTCTCCATAATTAAATAAAACCAGATTTGAAACTTTATAGCTCGAGTTATAGTAAAAACACAGAGGATGAAATTTTAGTAAAAACAGAGCACAAATTTATACTATCCAAACTCAATCACAACTTAATAAAAAACAAAAATAGCTTACCAAGAGATATTCTTGAACTTTAAAGGTTAATAATTACAGCCTAGATCTCCAACTCCTCAGCCAAATCCACACTCTCTCTACCAAATCCCTAGTTTTTCTTTCAAAGAAAAAGAGTGCAACTTTCTACTTTTCCTCACAAACTCATACCCACTTATTTGCATGGTCACATTGAAGAGGAAGAATCTAGAAAAAAATTTGTGATATTTATCACCAAATATCCATCTAACTTCTTAATGAAATGTTACTCTTCCTAACTAGTCCTTAAACTTATAATTGCTTCACTCAAGTCCCTATTTTCTTACAATTAAGTCCTAATCCATACCCAAATCCTAATCTAATAACATCTCAATCTTACCACATACCCCAAATGAATCATATTTAATTCAACAAGTAAGTACTCTCAATATGTATGAAATTCATATACTTCATGCATAAATAATTTCTAATACATCATGCCAATCTTAACAAATAAAATTAAGTTAAATGCATTAAAATTATATGCCCCATTTTATAGGTATTATAATTCTCCCCTCCTTATAAAATTTTATCCTTAAAATTTAATAACTCACCACCTTCTAAAAATATATAAGGATACTTCTGTCTCATGTGTTCCTCCACTTCCCACGTTGCTTCCCTTGGTGCATAATGACTCCATTTGACTTTCACCATAGGAAATTCCTTATTTCTTAATTGCTTCACCTTTCGATCTAATATTTCCACCGGTTCTTCCACATAAGTTAACTTCTCAAAGATTTCTATCTCCAGCTCTTGTACGATGTGACTCGGATCCGATCGATATCTTCTCAACATCGACACTTGGAATATATTGTGAATGGAAGACAATTCCATCGGTAGGGCCAATCTATAAGCCAATGGTCCAATCTTCTCGAGAATCTCATATGATCCAATATACCTCAGACTCAATTTCCCTTGCTTGCCAAACCTCAAGATTCCTTTCCATGGAGAGACCTTCAAGAAACTCTCTCTCCCACCTGATATTCCATTTCTCTCCAGTGTTGGTCTACATAACTTTTTTATCTATCTTGTGCTACTTTGAGACACTTCTTAACTACCTGAATTTTATCAACTGTTTCTTGAATCAATTCAGGTCCTTCTAATTGCCTCAATCCTTCTACATCCTAAAATACCTGACTTCGACATTTCCTTCTATACAAAGCTTTATAAGGAGCCATGCCAATACTAGAATGAAAACTATTGTTATACGTAAACTCCATCAATGGTAGGTGATCATCCCAGTTCCCTTTGAATTCAAGTGCACACGCCCTCATCATATCTTCCGAAGTCTGAATGGTTCTCTCAGACTATCCATCCATTTAAGGATGAAATGTCGTGCTAAAATGTAACTTAGTTCCCAATGCTCCTTGTAAACTATCTTAAAAATGGGATGTAAATCTTAGATCCCTATTCGAGACAATAGACAATGGTACTCTATGTAATCTCACTATCTCCAAAACATACAAAGTAGCTAGCTTGTCCAATGGATCAGTCTGTTATATCGGTAGAAAATGTGTAGACTTGGTAAGTCTATCAACTATTACCCAAACTGCGTCATGTTTTTAAAAAGTTCTAAGTAATCCTACAATAAAATCCATTATTATCTTCCCCCATTTCCATTTGAGAATCTTCAAAGATTGTAATTTTTCAGCAGGTGCTTGATGTCAGCTTTCACTTGATGACAAATCAAACATTTAGCTACAAACTCCGCTACATCCTTCCTCATAGTTGGCCACCAATAAAAAGGTTTAATATTTTGGTACATCTTGGTGCTTCCAGGGTGCATTGTATAAGGCAAATTATAGGCTTCATCCATGATGTGCTTTCTCAGTTCACCAACATCGGGTCCACACATACGACCTTGAATCACTAATGTACCATCCTCTCGCATTATGAATTATTTTTTTCTTCCCAATTTCACTTTCCCTTTCATCTTTTGCAAATAAGAATCTTCCATTTATGCTTCCTTAATTTGATCTCCTATTGAAGGTCTCACTTGTAACATAGCCAATAAATGATCTTTTTTTATATCCACCAAAACATTTATAGCTCGAAGATCTACTAAATTTTTGGTATTGTAGTTAACCATTTTCGTACCTTGTTCCACTATTTTTTGACTCAAGGCATCCGCTACTACATTCACCTTTCCTAGATGGTAGTATATAGTACAATCATAATATTTCAATAATTCCATCCACCTTTGTTGTCTCACATTCAATTATTTTTGTGTAGGAATGTATTTCAAGCTTTTGTGATTAGTGTATATTTGAAATGTCTCACTATAAAGATAATGCCTTCAGATCTTCAAGGCATGTACAATTACAACTAACTCCAAATCATATGTAGGGTAATTGACTTCATGGGTTCGTAATTGCCTCGAAGTATATGCTATCACCCTCCCATTTTGCATTAGAACACATCCTAACTCTTGCTTAGAAGCGTCTGTATAAACTACAAAACCTCCCTCTCCAGTTGGTAATGCTAAAATAAGAGCAGTAGTGAGTGTCTTTTTCAACTCTTTAAAACTAACTTGGCATTTCTCTGTCCATTAGAAAGGTATATTCTTCTTTAACAAATTGGTCAATTCCTCACAATCACAGAAAAATTCCTCACAAATCTCCAGTAATATCCCGCTAAACCTAGAAAACTTCAGACTTCAGTCATATTTTGAGGTGATTTCCATTCTGTTATAGCTTTAATTTTGGATTGATCCGGCTGTATACCATCCTCCGAAACCACATACCGTAGAAAAGTAATTTCCTTCATCCAGAATTCACATTTAGAGAATTTAGCATATAATTACTTTTCACATAATATTTATAGAGTTATCCACAAATGCTGCTCATACTCCTCTCAACTTGATGAATAAATTAGTATGTCATCGATGAAAATAATAATAAACTGATCCAGGTATTGCTGGAAAGTCTTGTTCATTAACGACATAAATGTGGCTAGAGCGTTGATTAATCCAAACGGCAATACTACAAACTCATAGTGGCCATACCTCATTCTGAATGCCATTTTAGAAATAGATTATTCTCCCACTCGGAGTTACCAATATCCCAATCTCAAGTCAATCTTGAAAAATATTATAGCTCCTTTCGACTGATCTAGTAAATCATCGATTCTTGGCAATGGATACTTATTTTTCACAATTATCTTATTTAATTACCGGTAATTGATATATAACCTCATACTTCCATCTTTCTTTCTTATAAATAGCACTGGTGCTCCCCACGGTGAAATGCTCGGTCGAATGAACCCTTTCTCTAATAATATTCTAATTGTTTCTTCAACTCTTTTAACTCCAGTGGTGCCATTCTATATAGATCTATAGATATAGGTGTTGCCCCTGGAACTGTCTCAATCTCAAAGTCTACTTCTCTATATGGTGGTAATCCCGGTAACTCATCTAAAAACACGTCAAAAAAATCTCTAATTACTGGGATTACACCATTCTTTAAGTTTTAGTTTCAGTCCCCTCTCAAATCTATTTCTCTTTAATTCATCTATAGCTAACTCTTCCTGAGCATATCTAGAGTGTCTCATGAATTGCACTTCATAGTCTGCAACTGAGAGGTCATTTTATTGGAGTTTAAGAAATTTAACCTTCTTCTTGTATCGGTACATGACAGACGTATACTTTTTTGTAAACTCCCTCAAAAATTGAGCCCAAGTCACCATCATGGGCATATCACAGCTCCCTGACATTATTTTTCACCAATTCCATGTATCTTGTTGAAACAGGGATACCGCATAGCTTACTTTCTTCTTAGTTGTACAATCAAACCGATCTAAAATCCTCTCCATACTCTGGAGCAATTTTTCAGCCACTGCTAGATCCGTAGTGCCTATGAAAACATTGGCACCTTATTTCCATATATTCTCAAAGTTTTCATCTAATGTACTTTCCATTTGCTTCACCATTCTCATTATTTGTATAAACTCCCTCATAAAAGGATTCTCGGCCATTTATGGAGCTTGATATCTCTCCTGTTTATTTAATGTAGGTATGTTTGTATGACCATGTGCAGACTCTGAAGACTCTTTTGGGCTAGTGTGATGTGCATTATGCTCTTCCATCCTACAATATATGTTTTTAAACATATATTAATCATGTGCATTCTCATAATCTACACCTCATGCCATGAAATGTATATGCAATATGCTTCTATATTCTATGAATCTAATTTTCGCTCTGATACTACTAAATGTGACACCCCCCTTTCACGTCAACATATATAAATATACAAGAATATAGCATAATTCATATTGGAATTAGATGAAAATAAAATTTTATATACATCAAGTACTTAAGTTATAAATTACATTGTAACCTTCCACATAACCCACCATTACAAAATGATATGTACAAGCCTAATGACTGAGATGTATAATGCTATCACCAACATGAGTGACATTCTTGCCACTGGACTACCTGAGAAATGCTTAACGACAATGGAAAATGCTACTCAGGATTTTCTATAATATCGTGAAAAGAAAAACATTTGCAAAGGAATGAGCTTGCAACTTAATAAATATTCACTAATATACACATACACAATCTTCTCAAGAACTAATTAAAGGAATATATAAAAGAAACTTGCTACAAAACAACTATAAGAAATTCAGCAATAAGATGTGCATGCCCATGCCAAAATCTGGCATGCCCATTCCAATATCTGGTATGCCCATGCTTGAGGCATGTATTTTCCACTCTGGACCCGCATGGCCATGCCAAAAAGTGGCACGCCCATGCCTGATTTGATGATTTTTCTTCCTGGAACCGTACGGCCATGCCAAAATCTAGCACGGTCGTGCCTACTTTTAATATTTTCTTTACCAAAAGCACACGGCTGTGCCAAAAAGGCACACGCTCATGTCTACAAGCTTTAAATAAGCCCAAATCACCTAAAGAAGATACACAAACACCACAACTCATCTTTAGTACAACATATATAATTAATCACAACATTCAAAGTAATGCACAACCATTTCATTAAACAATAGCATTAACACGTTACCATAATCATCATCATCACAATCACACCTCACATTTCACAATATCCACATGGCTCATCCTCAACATTATTGTTATATTAACATATATCTTTCATTATCAATTCATTACATTGGCAATGCCAAATCCACCCGGCTCATCCTCACGTTCACACTTTTTCGCCCGGCTCATATCTCACATTCACACACACTTTTCCGCCCGACTCATATCTCACTTTCATATATAATTCCAACATCATTATCACACATTTTGTAAAAGTACAACTCATTCATATACACCATTAATCATCATGTTACTTTCACCAAGTAATGTACACCATACCAAATTCACATCACAATAGTAATATTCGTAACTTAAAAGTAATATCAATTACCATCACCAAAATACATAAATATATGCATAAATATAAAAATGAGAATTCATTGTATGAATATATTAGTAACTACTTACTCAAAAAGCTTCCTAACTTAGAGTGCAACAAATCCTCTAGTGGGCTCCACTTCTACCGGCTCTTTTATATTTATTCATAATTCATCATCATAAATATATTTATTCATCATTCATTCAGTATGTAATCATACATATATATAAACAATCCCTTAACCTCCAAATCTCACCATCTAACCATTATACATAAGAAATTTACAACCAACTTATATACACTGTTGTTAGCATGTTTAGTGCATGAGGTTTATGATGCTCTCTAAAATCACACACACATCCAATGACCACCAATTTCACACAAACCCTACATATATGAGTCTATTTTCAATATCAATTAAAATCACTCAATTATCACATGTAAAAAATTAATTATGGTAATTATAGTAACATCAGGTCACATAATGTGACAAAGTGAGCAATAAAATGTCTGATCCATTTCGACCATTAAAAAGACATTTTTAGCTCAAACTTAAAAGTTAAAAGTTATAAAGGAATCTCTAAAGTTTCTCTAGAATTAAATAAAACCATATTTAAAGCTCTATAACTTGAGTTATAATAAAAACACAGAGGATGAAATATTAGTAAAAACATATAACAAATTTATACTATCCAAACTCAATCACAACTTAATCAAAAACACAAATAGCTTACCAAAAGATGTTTTTGAACTTTGAAGGTTGATAATTACAACCTAGATCTCTAACTCCTCAGCCAAATCCACTCTCTCTCCACCAAATCCCTAATTTTTCTTTCAAAGAAAAAGAGTGCAACTTTCTCCCTTTTGACGCAGCGTGTAGCGCGATAATCAAATACGTTGATTATTTAAAGGAACAAACAATCTCAATCCAGAGATTAGCAATCTTAATCCAGAGATAATTCTCAATCCAGAGAAAAGAGTTAAGCAAAATAGCTTTAATTGATAAAAATTGAATAATAAAATCATAACCCTAACATAGCTATTTATAGTGTAAGCTATCAACTCTAGTTAGAATCCTAATTAAACTAGAAAACTAGAATAATGATAAAATAAAACTTTAGATAATTATTTCTAATTAATCTATAAAATTAAAATAAAAATTCTAGATAAATATATAATTATCTCTAATTAAATAAATATATAATTATTTTTAATTAACTAATTATCCTAAAAAGAAAATCAAATTAAATGTTGTCCTAATCACTTTCCAAGCTTCTGATATGGTCGATGACATTCTTTTCATCTGACTCAATAACCATCCTATCTCATTTCTTGTCTTTCAACCAACTCAAAGCCTCCCTGATCCTGATGGTTTCAGCTTCCTTAGGAGAAGGAACACCCTTAAAACTCTGCTGGAATGCTCCTTGAAAAGCTCCTTCATGATTCCATACTACACAACCCACTCCATGCCTACCTATAGAAGAGAAAACAACAGCATCAATATTTACTTTTAACCAACCCTCCTGAGGCGTCGACCATCTCATGTCACCTTCATGCACATTAGGATGAACAGTGTCAAGATCCCTGCTACGCCGTTGAGCTGACTGTCACTGATCCAGTAACCCACCAGTAGAATTTAAAAGGGATCTCACAGTCTGAGCTTTATGATGCCAAACAATACCATTTCGGTGATTCTAGATCTGCCATGTTATCATCATAACCAGCTCACCCTCCTCTACAGTAGCACTAGACAACGTTTGGAAAAGCCAATCAGCAAATGACCGAACATTAGGCATAATTTGGATAATAGTTGTTTACTGCCAGCATTGTGAAGCGATTGGGCAGTAAAGAAGGCAATGGGTGACAGTCTCCTCCTCCTCTCTACACACCGGACAGTCCGTATTTATGACAACATCTTTCATCCTAAGTAAAGAAGTAGTCGGGAAAACATTTCGGCAGGCCCTCCAAATAAAATTCCTAACCTTATACGGAACTTTAAGTCACCATATTTTTCCCTAGTTATATAAGGAAGACACATGATATTCTCCTACAATATGGCGATAGCTGCTTTTAACACTGAATAGCCCTTTATTATCTTTAATCCACACAATCTCATTACTAACTCTCCTTCTACTAAGGGGAATTTGGAAAATGAGTTGTCTATCCCTTGAGTTAAAAATTTCGTTGCACAAATTTGCATTCCAGCCGATCCTAACACCACTAAGCAAATTAGAGACAGTAAGATTTTCTATACCCACAAGACATAATGAGGTAACTCTTGGCTGATCTTCGCTAGGTAACTATGCATCATTCCAAATCGATATATTTGCCTCATTCCCAACTCAGAATCTGCTGCCCAAAACCAAGAAATCTCGGGTTGACCAAAGGCTTTGCCAGATAAAGCTAGGACTGGACCCCAAGGTAGAGTTGAAAAAATCCAAATTAGGAAAGTAACGAGCTTTCAGCAGGCGAGAAACTAAACTAGTTGGGCACTGAACCAGCCTCCAAGCCTGTTTACTTAACATTGCGAGATTGAAATGCTAGAGTCGTTTGAAGCCCAAACCACCTAAATTCTTCAAAACGTAGAGATGGTCCCAACTTATCCATCTGATCCCATTGCTACCCGAGCTGCTACCCTTCCACCAAAATTCGTTCATCATGCGTTCGATCTCAGAACACAGCCCTTTAGGAAGTTAAAAGACATTGATCGCATAATTGGGGATAGCTTGAATGACTGTTCGAAGGAGGATCTCTTTTCCAACCCGACTGAGAACTTTATAATTCTAACTCTGAAGGTGCTGCCAAACTTTATCTTTAATAAATCCCAGGACCTGCCTTTTACTTCGTCCTATAAGGCTTGGTAATCTAAGATATTTACCTTGGACTTGAGTATGATTAACTCGAAGCAGGTGACAAATATTGTTACGCACCGATTCCATAACATTGGGGCTGAACAACATGTTTGATTTCTGAAAATTAACACATTAACCTGAGGCTAGTTTATATGATTAAAGCAATTCTTTCACTATCAACCCTTCTTGGTCATTGGCTCTGAAGAAGAGGTAACAATCATCAGCAAAGAACAAATGTGTAATTGAAGGGGCACCGTTGTTTATCCAAAAACCATGGATTTTAGACTGAGCCTCACGCGTACGAATTATAGAACTCAAACCTTCTGCACATATGATGAAAAGAAAAGGGCTAAGTGGGTCACCTTGGCATATGCCGTGCGTAGGGATGATAGGACATATAGTAACTATATCATGAATAATAGAATACTGAATAGTACGAACACAACACATAACCATATTCACCCAACCAAAATAGAACCCCATCCGAAGCATCATTTGCTCAAGAAACGACCACTCAATACGATCATACGCCTTGCTCATGTCGAGCTTCAAAGCTGCCACACCATGCTTGCCTTGCCTTTTCCGCTTTATGTAATAGGTCAGCTCAAAAGTAATAATAATATTGTCGGTGATCAATCTGTCAGAGACAAATGCACATTATGTATCCGAGATTAACTCTGGTAAAACTGTTCTCATTCTGTTAGTAAGAACCTTGGCTAGGACTTTATAGATCACGTTGCATAAAGAGATGGGACGCATATCAGTTACAAAAACCGGGGATTTCTTCTTTGGGATAAGAGTAATGTACGTTGCATTTTTACTCTCTGGGATATAGCATGTCGAGAAACAATCCAAGCAAAATTTGAACACGTCATTCCCAACTACATACCAAAACTTCTGAAAGAAAGTAGGTTTCATGCCGTCTGGGTCCGGAGACTTATTAGGATGCATGTAAAAAACTGCCTCTCTAACTTCCTCTATAGTAATGGGATCCATCAAAGAAGCATTTTGAATATACCTTTTTTTAATAATTAATAACAAACAAAAACACTGAAAAGTATATAAAAAAAACTTCAAAAAAAATTCATCCTTAAATTTATGTTTGAAAAATCAAATTTTTTGTATTAAAGAAATAAATATTTTGAATATTGTTATAGCTTTCATGAAGTAATTTATACAAATCAATCAATTTGAAACTTACTGTATCCATAATTTTTGAAAAAGGATTAGTAACAATATAATTAAAATTCATAGTTCCAATAAAATTAACATATTAAATCTCATTGAAAGAATTTGAAAATTTTAAATCTTTAATTCACCATAAACTTCTTGATGTTTTGATAAAATCGCATCTCTTTAATGATTCTCATATGTTTTTCAATCATGGCATTAATTTCTTCTTTAATTTTTTTTGGAATAAATATAATTTTGTACCCTGTGGTTTTACCTTTTGACAAAATTAGTCATGTGCTTTTTTTTCGTCTTTTAAATACCACGTGTTTCATAATTTTTTACACTTTAATACCCTTCTAACAATTATTGTTTAAAATATATACTATAATATTAAAATAATATTTATTCTTAATGCTATAATCATATAATGAGTGATATATCATTCAACTAACTATAATTAACTCACAAAAAGTCAAGTTTAGATGTATTTTTAATTTTTTTATGAATAAAAAAAAATAATTTTTAAAATAAATTTATAATATTTTTAAAAGTAACTAATTAGTTAAATATATCACAAATCATATATAGAACAAATTTATCATTGAAATTTAATATTATATAAATATTTTATTATAAAATAATGATAATACTAGTTGGAATGGTACTAAAATGTAAAAAACTATGAAACATATAGTACTTAAATGTTGAAAAAAATTATATGACTAGTTTTGCCAAAAGATGAAACTACAGGATACAAAATTATAATTATTCCTTTTTTTTTAAATGGAAAAGCTTTACTAAAAAACATTAAGGAGGAGAAAAATCCTCAAGAACAAAAGAGACAACATCTGAAGGAACCTCTTCAACAAGGAAAGAAGCTTCCTGTAAACTAAGAGCCCACTTTGCTAAAAGATGAGCCACATTATTACTAGAACGATAACTGAATCGAAAAATAATAGAAGAAAAAGACTAAGATAAATGAATAATATCCTCTATAAGCAAACGTAATTAGAGAATTATATCCTTGAGTCCCTTGCATATACTGACTGATACGCTTAATAACCCGCTCACAATCTGATTTAACCTCCAACTGATGAAGACCTAGATCAGCAGTAAAGAAAAGACTTTGTAAAACAGCTTGAGCTTCCATCCAAGCAACATCATATCCTAGATGACAAGGAATTCCCACAGATCCCATAACCTGACCATCATGGCTATGAACAACAAAACCCAAACCTGCTTCTCTTGAGAAACATTTATAGTTGCATCAACATTTACCTTGAAAACATTTACCGGTGGGGGACTCTAACACCTACGCTGATTTTGGTTTACATCAGGGGTCACCAAAGAAGATACATCCATCATAGATCTTGACTGGTACTGAGATAATTGGGAAGCAGCATGAACCCCAATTAACATAGCTGGCAATCTGTTTCCTCCATGAACAATCTGATTATGAGAGTTCCACATAGAACAAAGAATTTGCATAAAAACCTCAACATGTTGACTACTAAACTGAGACAGAATAGCTTTAAACTAGGATCTTACATTACTTTGAGGGAACATATCAGCTTTTAGAGCTAATAGTGAGGCTAGCTACACACCCCTTGCCCGATGAAATTGTTTGAAGACATGTATAGCTGACTCCTCTAAAACTCCATAAAAAGGGCATAAATTAAATACCTGTAATCCCCGAGCTGCCAAGTTATGAGCTACCGGTAAAATATCACATAAGAACCGCCAAAGAAAAACCCTGATTTTCGGTTGGATATTGAAAGACCAAATTTTCTTCCAACAAAACTCAGTCGTATCTAAACCTGAAGAAGAAGGGCCGGCAGACGCAGCCAATTGACAAGCTAAATAGTATCCCGACCAAACAGAGTACTGACCATCTTTAAAAAATAACCAGAACATCCTATCCTCAGGAAAACGAAAGCTCAGAGGAATTTTCTTATTAGCCTCCACTTCAAAAGGAAAAAAACACTCATTAAGCAAAGCAAAATCCCAACACGTAAGATCATAATCAATAAGTTCCTGAACAGTTGCATCAGTTGAAAAATGCTTGTGTACAAGGGGCTTCCGAGAATTTAAGTTTGGAATCCAGTTATCATGCCACATACTAATGGAAGATCCATTGCCAACATAACAGCAAACACCTTTAGATAACAAAGGAATGATCGAAAAAAGACTCTTCCAAAGGTAGCTAACATTGTATCCCTCTTTAGCCTGAAGAAAGGATGTACGAGGAAAGTAGGGCTGATCACGGGATGGAGAAAAAATCGAACCGAACTGATAGACAAAAAAATTGTACCGAACTAATTAATTTTAACTCCAAACCGAATAGAACCGGACTGTTTTACTAATTTGGTTGGTACTGGAGATTTATTAAAAACCGTACCGAAACTGTACCGAACTAAAAGCCAAATATAGTACCGGATATTATATGAATAAATAATATATAGATATTAATATTTATCATTGAACTTAATTTTATAGTTTTCATTATGTTATAAAGTTATATATATATATATATATATATATATATAACAAAATTAAAATTATTAATTTTATTATTATTACTATTATAACAAATATTTAAATTACTTAAAATAAAATATAATTCACTACTAATTCAATATTAAATAAAAAATAAATTATTAAACATAGTAAAAATTTATATATTTATAATAAAATTATATATTTTTCATAATAGCGTTGTTAATAGAAATAGACTAATAGTATTATTAATAAACATTATAATGTAAATTGGCATACATATTAAGTACTAATACTAATTAAGAATAATTAAAATACTAAGTATATGTTATATAATACTTAATTTAATATTAAGTACACAAACACAATGAAAGTATTAAAGTTAAAATAATTTAGCATGCATTAATATCAATATTAAGAACTTACATAAATTTAGTGTAAATTATTGTTGATAATTTAATATCATCAAAATAGATAATCTAGATAATTTAATATTATCATTTATCAAAACACAATAAAACTATATATATAGTTTTAGTAATTAGTATATATAATACTACTATTAAGTTTAAATATATATGTATACATTTACGTTATTATTAATAACAACTATAATTTATATTAATTATATATTGTGTACTACTAATCTAATATTAAGTAAATAAAAAAACTTAAATTAC
>CATIWO010170438.1:0-13398 GCA_949673435.1 Macaranga tanarius
ATTTGATCAAATTAACTTTTAGACTGTATCAGATTTGATCAAATTGATTTTGAGGACTTCTTTTTCAGAAAAATGATTTTCGGGTAATTTATATCAATACACTCATTGTGTTAGCATCAAATGTGTTAAAAACATTTCATAGAAAAAAAACTTCAATTGCATCGCATATTATGCAAGGCAAATGTTGGCTGATTAAAATGAAGTTTACAATACGGTTTTTGCTCTCAAGAATTATAACTTTGAAGTTAATTCTTATAGAATTTAATAAAATTATGATTTCGTCTATAATCTTTAGGATCACGCATCTGAAATTTGTATTTTCTCAAAATCTCAAATGAAGCAAAATCTTTCGAACAGCCCCATGTGGCACGTGGAATGCTTATTACAATAACACAAAATGTTGCTAGTAAATTATTTAAATAACACAAGGAAGCGTGTCTGATTTGGGCATTCTGGAAAAAAAGCATAAGGAAATGTGACAAAGTTACCGGCCAAAGTGATCTCAAATTCTAAATCACAAATATATGTGTTCATATAGAAACAATTAATTGTCATTGCTCTAACAAAAATTCATGGTGTAAAATTTTTGTTAAATTTTTATATGAAACATTTTATAATCAAGTCTCATGTTTAAATCAATGTCGAATTAAATTTTATTAAACTAACACTAGTTATAAAATACAAATAAAAAGTTTGGTTGTGTAGGGCTCATATCGGATAAAAGGGATAGATACTGGAGCGGAGCGGAGTGAGCAAGTGAACGGAAATGATAAAAAATGTACCATGTGTTAATTTCAGACTTAATCTCTATGTACGGTATAGGGTAATCTTGTAAATGCACCATGGGTTATATACATAGTATATTTGTAATCCTAGAGATTTATTTTTTGAAATAATAAGAAATCGGTCGTTCCGCTCTCGATGACATAGACAGACACATTACCGAATCTCGTTAAAATCATGTGTTCTTTATTTTTCTTGTTTGATTATTTTATTCTTGTGATTATATAGCATTATTTCTCAACAAGCGTTATTATATCTAATATGTTGTGAAAATGCCTTATAATTTCAAAGAAGAAATACAACTTAATTAAATATCGAAGAAGAAATCGTTAAAGTCTGACTTTAATGCTTTATTAAAAAAAATACAACTTAATTAAAATTGTACTTGTCTCCTTTCTTTTTGGGCAAAAGAAAGGAGACAAGTACAAGAAAACAAAGTACTTGTCTCCTTTCTCGTCTAGCCTTTTATGTTTCTTATGCATTTTCATATACTTCTCTAGAGATTTGGTCATTAATTGTGGCTAGATCCAACGAGTACATATTTATATAAAAATAATGCACTAGTATATATATCATGTAAGTATGTAATGTATTTATTGTTATCGACTCAATGTGTACTAATTGGCACATAATTTTTTTTTAAAAAAAATCCTATTTAAAATATATTTTTCTTCAATAATCAAAAAAGATTATTGTTATGTGCTTAAATAAATTTGTTAAACAGTTATTAATTAAAAATAAAATATTTAAAATGAGTATTACATATACGATAATGAAATGTAATAGATGCGGTGTTTCTTAAAAAAAAATTTCTATATTAAAATTCTTGTTATATATATATATATATATATATATATAAACAGAGCATGGAGACATTGAAAGAAGAATTTTAATTTTTTTTAGGCAGAAATTAAGTCTCATAAAAAAGTCCACTATCATAATATGGTTTGAAAATAGCCTAAGAGAATGTTAATGCTTTTCGGAGTTGGCTGTGCTTTTTTATTTATTTTTTTCTTTCCTACAAATAACTTTTCTATATTAAATTTAGTTGAAAAAATGTTTCTCCCAAAAAAAAAAAAAGTAAAATGCAATATCTGCAATCGCAGCTCTAATATTAATTAGAATAGATTGGCTGCTTGAATAAAAAAAATGTATTCAGTATATCTAATAAAAAAAAATATATACATTCAATATTTATATAGTTTCAGTTCACAAAAATTTCACATAATCCAATCATAACAAAGAAAAAAATTAAGAGCCCATGAAATTAATAATCAAATTTGCATAATATAAAGAGTTGGAACATACACATGCAAAAATATCAAATATGTATATGCACACAATACCTACCAAAACAAAAAAGCAATGCATGTGCATAACAAAATAAAATCAATGAGGCATTTGAAAACGGCATAACGGACACATATGACTTCTTTGCAGCCACTTCTTAATGCAAGATCCATGGAAGACATGAGAGCATGGCATGCGAGTAACCTTGCTTCCAATGCGAAACTTGTCATAACAAATAACACATTGATCAGTACTTATTGATGCATTTGATGAGCTAGAGGTTGATGAAGATGTCCCATCAAATCTCACTCTGTTCAATGCCTTAATAGAAGCTTGAGTTGCAGGCAATGTTCGGGCAATTACATTCATTGTCTGCCTCAAAGCATTAGCTATTGCCGCAGCTTCATCATGGATTCGTAGACTCAGAACCTTTATCTCCAGTACAAAAGAAGTCAGGAACAAGCCTGTAAAATCGTAGTAAAAAATGGGTAAATTCTGAGCAAACTGGTGCAGGTGGTATGCAGCGTGGTTTTGGTCCGATTGAACATAGTTTGAAATTGCACGTAGCAGTAAATCATGCAACCATTGAGAAGTTGAAGCTTGAGAAGATAAAACAGCAGCTGGTAACCACAACACATGTTCAGCTGCAGAGTCCTGTACATCATGCGAGCCACCTTGTGAAATAAGCAATCGAGTTACTTTGCGGATTACCAGTTTCAAGCAGTAGCTAACTGGACTGCTAGTGGGTACCCCTTGCATTGCATCAACGAAATCATTCTTCGATTGACCTCTGAATTCGTAAATAATATTTGTGGCATGACCTTGGGATCGGACAAAAAAGGACATATTTGCCTCCTCTACTTAATTAAGTGATTGACAATGGAGAAGAGATGATGATGCATATAATATATAGGCCAATATATAGAGAACGATCCAATTATTTAAAACTTTAAATTTCTTGCACTCATGAAAAGTTTCCTGTACAGCAAAAGTAAATGCACAGATGCATTAAGAAAAAAAAAAAAAAAAACACTTTCAATATAAGAAAAAACTGGAAAGGTAATATTTTGGAGAATACTTTCGATATTTATGTTCTTAATTAATTTCTTATTTTAAAACTCACTTATCTCCTTCAAATGTATCTTATTTTGTTATTGGATGAGAGATACATGCAGATATTTTATATTTTCAAAATAATAAATTTGTGAGAATTTTTCCTACTTGACATTTTTTTTTTCTATTTATATAAATTTTAGATGAATGATATTTGTGAGTATCAAATAATTAAACTATACGTCAATTATTTAATATTAAAATATTTAATATTTAATATATACATATATATTATTCATTGACGAATTACAGTAGATATGATACCCAAAAAAAAAAAAAATTGTTTTTCTAATTTTGCTAAAAATTTCATGGAAAGTACTTATTGATTGCCAGCACCAGAATAGGAGCTATTCAATCTAGAAAAGAAAAAATCCAGGAAGGTTAAAAAAAAAAAATGCTAGGGCTGAGAAGCTTTCCGAAACCAAATTCCTTTACAAGAATTTACAAAACCCTAACCATCAATTCCCCAAACAATAATCTTTTATTTGCAAAAACCATTTCTAAGACTAATCTGAAATTCTCCTCTAATGTTATTACATCCTCAAAAATTGACTCTCCCTTTTCAGGTATTGTATTTACTGTAATTGTAATAGGGTTCAATTAAATGTTTAATTAAGTTACATAAATGATGGTGCATTTTAATTACAGGACTGGAGGATGATTTGGTGGGTTATGTTTTGGGCAAGAAGAAGGCAACAGAAGTAGCTCACTTGTATTTTCTTCTTTTCCCTTTTCCTTTTGTTGCTCTTAATTTATAAAAAAGTAATATTTATTTTGAATTCTGTTTTACTGTTTGTGTAATTGAGGGTATGGAAGCATGTTATACAGAAAGGGGACACAGTAATAGATGCAACTTGTGGTAATGGCTATGACACTTTAGCTATGCTTAAAATGGTGGCTGATGAACCAGGCAGGGGTTGTGTTTATGGAATGGACATCCAAAGAGATGCTTTGGATAGCACTTCTTCTTTGTTGGATGAAACTGTCGCTTCAGGAGAGGTAATTCCATTGAATTATTCATTACTTGCTGCTGTGCTTTGCAACTAATAGGCATAATTATGATGATTGATTAAGGCATTTTTAGTTGAATGATTCAAGTTAATTCTTAATTTTACCAAGTGATTTGGCATATTGAAACAGCAAAGAACTTGTTATTTGTGCGGAATGTCGACTGCTCCTTATGATTAGCTGCATCATGCAGTTACTTAGTCCTTGACGATTTTTTTTTTTTTAAATGCAGAAAGAACTTGTGAAGCTCTTCTCCATATGTCACAGTAGAATGGAAGATGTTGTTCCTGAAAATACCCCTGTAAGGTACCTGCATTACTCAAGTTTGTGTTTTCTCTTGCCTTTTCAGTGTAGTTTTGAGTGAAAGTTATGGCAGGCATCACTGAGACTGTTGATCTTAAAAGAAAAAATGATAAATTTTGCGCCTTATAAATTTTAATTTTTCATGGTTTCTGGTTTTGTATTAGACCTTTCTGATACATCTCTATTGTGATGTTAACAGAACATTGTTAGAATACTCGGTACCTAAGTACTAGGAGAATAAATTACTCCAGCTTTACTGCATGTCATAACTGAAGAAATTTAATGCATGGATTTTTTAATAGGCTTGTGGCTTTCAACTTGGGCTATCTTCCAGGAGGTGACAAAGCTATAACAACGGTTCCAGAAACAACCCAGTTGGCATTAGAGGCTGCAAAGAGGGTCTTAATGCCGGGAGGGCTCATCAGTCTAGTTGTGTATGTGGGGCATCCTGGTGGAAGGTAAATGTTTTTGCTCTTCTTGATTCTCACTACATCATTGCTATATTGTTGTTTTCTCATGCCATATGGCTGTTATTTGGCTTGACTGCCATATGAAACTAAGGATGTTAGCTGATATATGAGATAGTTGATTTTATTCCTGTATGCATGATGCTGTATGTAGCATGGACCTTCAAAAGATTTCAGCTTTTCATGACCTTGCAATCATTTCAGTATGGATTTTAATGTTTGCTATATTATGTGATGTTTATTAGTGCATTATTATTATAGGTTGTTGTCCAAATTGATGTTCCTTATTTTAGATGGTAACCTCCTACCGCTGTGCTTGATGTTCTTTAAGTTGAAATTGATTGCTTTATGGCTGTCTTTATGAGAACTGTAGCATTTCCGTTCTTGTTCTTGATGGCTTTATTGCTTTCATTTTTTATCTTCAGAACTTAACTGGTGTGTTGAAATGCGTCATCCAGGGATGAATTGGAGACGGTTGAAACTTTTGCTTCAGTGTTAGCAGTTGATGATTGGATATGTTGCAAGTTCGAAATGTTAAACCGACCTTTGGCTCCAGTACTAGTATTCTTATTCAAGAGATGAAAAGAGAGTGATATTTTTTACTTACTCAGTAAATAATTTTTGTAACATGGAGCTTCTTGTATTTGGCGTTGTCACACCATGAATATTTATATACTTATTTCTTAGTTTCATTTCCCCTCTTAATTGATTCCCAAATGCATGAAGTGGTTTTTTGCATTTTCTGGTGGCTGTGCTCTTTCAAGTTTTAGGTAGCCGGCGCAACAAAAATTTAAAAATTATTAATGTGGCGATCGCGATGGGACTCGAACCCACAATCTCCCGCTCCGGAGGCGAGCGCCTTATCCATTAGGCCACGCGATCTTTTTGATCAAGAAAACACAATTTAATTTATTAATAATAAAAATATTGAAAACTCCAACACAATATTACAAAAAGAAATTCAAACATGGCAGCATGCTTTTAGCAAAAAACACAGAATACATGTGTATAATGATACTAAGAGTAAAAGGTTGAAGATGAAGAGGATGTTCATGATGAGGTCTTGGTCTTGAATCGGTATAGAATCCTCTTCTTCTTGAATGCACCATTCTCAATTGTGATTACAATCTTTCCAGGCTCTTTGTTGGTGAAAGAATTACGGATTGTTCCCTCCTGCAATGTAATCCTGCTAGCCTTTTGAACAATTACTGTATATGAAGCTTCATCAGCTGGTACAAATTCTTCCTTATAGTTCACTTCCCAACCAGACACTATCAGGTCCCAGATTAGTGTCATCCCTGCCTGTTTGTTCCAACATCAAATTTATTTTCATTGAATACAATGATATATAAAACCTGTTTCAGTTCAGATTCCATCCTGTACAACAGAATTGAGATTTGAGACAATGTACTTACCTTAGGTGCTGGGATCTCTATAGTTTCTTGTCCTCCTGCCTTGACAATACCTTCTTTTGCTTCATCTTCAACAGAGAATTGTGAATCACTCTCACGTTTAAGCCCTCCATACTGGACTGGAATTTGGGAGGGAGCAATATACCTGCAGTACAGTAGTTACAACTTGCACCATTTCAACCAGACCAAACATTAAAGCTAGCTAGAGTGTGTGTGCACTAGTCTCTTACTTGAGCAAGGTGTCTGTGACCCTGGTTGTACGAGCATAGACAAATTTGCTCTTGGTTCTTTGAGATAAAGAAGGTGCAAAGAGAGCACTATACGCATAGTACCAGAAGGGAACATTGATGAAGATCTACAAGAAACAAATGCTTCACAAATCAAGGGATGAATGCTGGAAAAAGAAGTAACGAGTATGGATGAAAGAAATGGCTTACGTTTTTTACAACAAATTCAGGGTAATTATCCTGAAGAAGTTCAACAGCTTTCTTTGTGGCACTGCGGAGCTCCTTTCTGGTGGGTAAAGGAGTGTTCTTGAGATCATTGATTTGGAGCATTGCACATGCACCACCAGGCTTAAAATCTAGCTTCTGAATCCCCTTCTCCATCAACTGAATCCTTCCTCTCGTAAGTTTCTCGCGCTTCTCTTCAAAGGTCTTGCCATTCATTTCATCATTTCCAAGCACAGCAAAAGTATTGTAACACACTGGGTGTCCATTACGATCATGGCCTTCCATGAAGGCCAAGGAGTTAAGGTCAACATCAATTTGTTCATCCAAGATTGAATCAATCTTGTTCTCCTTTCTCCATTTCAGGATGTTCCTTAACATCTCAAAAGCATCATTCACCTTAAACTCTCTAGCCCTTAATAGCTTCAACAGTAGAACATCAGTTCTGTTATCTCCTTTGCTGGGCAGCAGCGGCACCCCCCAGAGTGCAATATCTTTGTCAACATTAATTTGTTCTGCCTCAGCTTCTTGCTTGATACTTTCTTTTGTTTCTTCTCCTTTTTCAGGATTCTTCTTCTCCCCCACATCCGCATTGGCCACTTCTGAATCTTGTTTTTCTTCGACAGCTGATTTCTGTTTCTGATCTTTATCTTCAACAACATCTTTTGTTTCCTTCTCTTTTTCTTTCTTTTCTTCAAGAAGTTTGTTCTGAAGGATTGAATCTTCAACCTTTGATCTCAGTTCAAAGAGTGATTTCTTTTCATGGTCTTTGAGATCAGAGGGGAGGTTACTCTCTTCTTTGAAAGAAGAACTCTTTTGAACTCCACTTGGTGAAGCACCATTGTCTTCTCCATTCTTTTTCTCTTCAATCACTGCAATATCCTTCGTTTTCTGCTCAATACTCTTATTCCTATCTTCATCTTTCACATTTTCTTGTTCTTGAATTGGAACATTGTTTTCTTCCATCTTCAGTATCTCCTTTTCTTGTTCTTGAATGGGAAGGTTGTTTCCATCAATCTTGGGTATTTCTTGTTCTTGAAATGGAGAAGTAGTGGTTTGTTCCATGGTGAGCTCTTGTGTGGCCATAATCAAGAAGAATTGTGAATACTTAGGTGCAGTTTTTGGTATGAGATGTTGAGATTTCGAAGATGCAAAACGTAAAAGTGCAAATAAAGGGAAAAACAGGCAGAATCTGCTTTGAACTTGACTAGAAACAGCGGAGAGGAAGATTAATGGCCGCTCATCTCCCCTGTTTTGCTCCTCTGTTTTCTCTGCTATTTTTGGCAGGCAAGAAGAAGAAAACTTCAAAATGTGTTGTTTTAACTTAACTACTTCTCTAACTGTTAAAACTTTCAAATTAGCCAAAAATAGCACTTCTTCTCTTCTCACTGTAACATTCACCTGTTTCCATGTAACAGATTATAAAATTAGCTCCCACCAAAATAAATTTCATCTCTTGAATCCTACACAAATTACACCTCTCACTATCAGTCTATAATTCAGTTGGTTCACTCCACTAATATTAACAATAGGCTCAAACCATCTTCTGATTTTTTTGGTTTTTCGTCAAATTACTTTTAATATCAAATTATAATAAGGAAATAAAAATGAAAATTGAAGGATTCAATTAAAGACAAAAATTAAACAAATATGAAACAAGAACTGAAAAATTTAGGAATCTTAAATTTGGGACTAATGCAGCATTGACAGATTCGTACTTCAAGTTCAAACTGCTTCAAAAACAATTTTTTTTTTTCCCATCGTCCTCAGTCACACATTCTTCAAGTTCTGACTATACGTTTAAATATGAATGTCAATATCTGATACAAGGGTTCAGAGCATCAAATTCTCACATTGGACATGAAGTGCAACTACAAAAACCATGGGCGCTCTTTGTTATTCAACTGTTTTAGATACAACTTTCGTCACAATCAGATAACAGAACAAAGCAACTTGATGCTGCACGCAGGCCTCCATGGCCTAAATTTATGAAGTTTCAACAGGTGTATCAGAATGAGCTCCCCATTCAGTCCAAGATCCATCATATACTGCAACATCTTGCTTTCCAAGTCGATGCATTCCCTGAGAGATGCAAGTATAAGGGCTACCTCTTTAACAAAAAATTCTCTACAGAATGAATCTATGCAGTAATTTAAAAATTCACATGCATCCTGTCATTTTGGGTAGGGAAGGAGGGTGTTCGGAGACAACTCTCAGTTATTCCATCCTCACTTAGAAGGATAGTATACATTCCTCCAGCTTAACATGTAAAGATATTACCATTCATCACCAATCTTCCATGTACTTTTCGTTCAAGTGTGTGACGATTTGCATGCAACTACATGTGACACTAATTAAATTGAGTCATATTAAGCCCAAAATCTGACATGTTCAAAAAGTACATAGCAGAAACATGATAAATACCACAGCAAGAATGCATGCAGTTACGCCAGTCCCACATGAAGTAACAACAGGGCTTTCCAGAGAGATGCCTGTAGAAAAATATACAGATAGGTCAATAAACTATCATGAAATACCATTAAAAAAAAAGCTAGGGGTTGGACAACTAGACAGTAGACACCAACGTGAAAATCACTAAAGCAATCAATTTTTTCAGAGTCACCTGGTCACTGATATAAGCAGACTTAAGATTTGGAGGTTATACTCGGATAGGACTGGGTCAAACAAGGGGTCACAATAAATATAACTTTCTGAAGCACTTGACTAATTGTATTAGAAATTAATAAAATCTGTTAAATTTGTAGTTTTGTTATACAATGAAAATTTCAGAGGCAAAACGAGAATTAATTGTGCTGCTTAGTTGTTTTGTGGTCACATATTAAATGTGAGGTTCTGGGGGCTCAATCCCCCAGGCTTCACATTTTAGGATTTCCCTGAGACTAAAAAATGCACTCATTAATGGTTTTAAAAACAGGCTTCTGAAACCGATAGCAAATCTGACAACAGACTGGTTCGTAAGCTAACCTGATAACTGGAGTCCAGAAATAAAACGTTTACTGCTAATACTGTCTTCCCCACAGCTCAATGCATGGAGAGATACCGTAATTTGACATTTTGGAATTATATATGCCATCTAAATGCTATAAGTATTTCAGAGAATTCAAATGGTTTTGTATAAAACAAGTTATATCAGAACTGGTGCAATAATAAGGAATAAGCAAAAAAATTGAAGGAGAAAGGAAGATAAAGGTCCTCACCTTCTTGATCAAATCGTTTCTTAAGCTCTTCTGCTGATAGAAGTGTCTGTGAAGCATCTAACATCTGCAAAGAAACAGCAATCACATGGATGAAGAATGATAAAACAAAATGAAGGAATCTGTAGAAATCATAACTTCATGAGCAATCATAATCTATAGGTAGTTGATCTTTTACTTGGACAAAAGGAATGCACTTGCTGCCAGGCACATGACCGCTTCTAATTCCCTTTCGAGGTTCAGGTGCAGCTCCATCAAATCTGCAAGAAAAATAATTGTCTGTCACATCCAAAAAAATGGCTGCAACCACCCATGTGTTCTAATAGCCTTTTTAAATATAAGCTTCACGGATTTATTTTTTTGCATATTCCTTTCTAGTGAAAACAACTTTTCCAACCGGTAATCCATTGATATAGTCCACCAGGAAAGGTGGATTTGGTCTACATACAAAACAACCATATAAAACTGTTCTCTTTCTTTTTTTCCCCTACATTTCCCATTAGTCCTCTAAATAAGAAGATAACCTCAAGTAAACCATCTACAGCAGTAAAGAAGTAGGCATTTAGTTTAGAAAAACTGATGTGTAGCATTCAGATGATACAACCATATTAATTATGGGAAACAGACATTATTAAAACAACTAAGCATGCTAACAGGCAACTACATGTTTGAATACCTCGCCTTTGAACGGGCATCTACGTGTTGGTGAGTTCTGTCCTCTATGTTCTTCTTAACCTGAAAAATGATCCAGAGTAAACCCATGTAGAGCAGATACTCTGATTGAAATTAGAACACGTGCTATTAAAATAGCAACTGATGGAACTAAACCTGCTCAAGCGTCCAAACAAGATGTGGTTGAAACTTCGTCTGAAATGTGATTGGTCCAACCTGCAGTTTGTATAAACATAAACTTCAAATATAATCAGAACATAAATCGTAATTCAACTCAAAGAAAAAAAAATTTCAAGAACTCACAGCCTGGCCCTGATATACTTTCTCTATTGCCTCACTGGCAGCACTAGCTTTCAAGATGGCATCACCAGAAGCACTAGATTCAACATCATATCCTGAGGCACGCCATCTAGGCAGGCCTCCATCCAACACCCAAATTCTGTCATGCCCAAATACTCGGAACATCCTTCTCATTTGATAAAAATAAAAAAGGAAAAGAAAACAATTTAATTGCATAACATGCCAATTTATTATGGATTGCTAAGAAATTTGACATATTTTCTGCTCAACTCACCACCAGACACGAGCTGCACTAAAAATTCCCTTCCCATCATAAACAACCAATTCATCTTTATTCTCAATTCCAAGAGCAGAAACAGCAGCAGCAAAGGCTTCCTCTGATGGCAACATGTGTGGCAACTGATATGAAATATCATTAAGATCACTTAATCAAGAAATAAACAGCAAACATCCAAGGCAAGAATGTATATATCATGTCAATTTGATCACAAAAGTTACAGGGTAGGTAACCAAATTATAATTGGATGGACCCCCAAGACACAGGGAAAGAAGAAGAGGAGGAGGAGGAGGAAGACGAGGAAGAGGAGGAGCTGACAAATACATATATACAAGAGCCATAAAAAGACTTATTCCAAATAACAACTACCATAGAGAAGCAAAAACAGTATTCATAAACAACTAAGAGAGAAAATCTTACATTTGTAGTTCTATTGGATATCCCATCTATATCAAAGAAAAGGGAACCAGGAATGTGAGCAACCTGATAAGTAGAGAAGCATTAGACACACTCGATGGTAATATTTGAAGATCTTATAAACACAAAGAAGTTAGAAAACACGTGTTAAATTAATTTAGTACAAAATTACTAAAGTTAAAAATAATTATGCAAGAGTATTTTACGTAATTCCCATACAAACTAATTCAAGTTTAAGTTGCAGTCAGCACCTGGTACTCTTGAATTGGATTCCTTTGTTCATCTGGCATGTACCATGATGCATCCAACACCTGAATAACATAAAGCATTACAGTGAAAATTTGTATAGGATGTAAGAAGGTGCAACATAAGCAATAAATACAGCCCTTTATACATTTTTGTCATAAAATTCATGCTTGGTGTAGATGGTCACATACTTGGAGATAATGCCGTACTAACAAAAGCCTGCGGAACTTTTTCTTTTAAATGTAGTTTCTCCAATTTTGAAATCATTTCCAACTAACATAAGCTTAGTACAGTCATATAATCTTGGGAATTATAGAACAGCATAAACACCTAATCATATAAGAAATCACATAGTTTCTGAACAGCCAAACAGGAAAAAATGTAGTAACAGAAGGAACATATAATATACAAGCAATTGCAAGTACCTTCAAATCAGGCTCCCTAAGATTTGCATGGAGCCAATCAACAGAGACAACAGGTTCACTAGTAAGTAAAGATTGTGTAGAATAATTAGCATTGGTTCCAACCATTGATGAAGCCATAACTCGAGGAACCCAACCAGATGCCTTATGTGATGTATAGACAGGGTTGGCTCGGGTGTGAAACGGTCTCCTCTGTGAGTAACATAAAATATGAACAATAAGGATCAAAGGAAAGCTTGAAATAACCAATATCATCAGAGAGATAACTAACATAATTATCAAGCTAATTACTTTAATGAAAATAAAAAACAATGTTACAAAGCATGCAGAGCTAATTTCTAAACAACATATACTTCATCAGTTCATCTCAGTCTATCATAAATGAAGATGCAGCATAGATGTGAAAATAGACTTAAAGCAAACTTCAACAAACAACGATAGTTGTTCCTGATGCATAATCCTTTGCACAAAAGGAGAGCCAAAACCAGATTAGCAAACCTCACAATCTATAGTAATTCAATGAAGTTCATAATCGATCACCACCAACCTAAGATGAGCTTATAAAAGAGCCAAAACACGCATAGTAAGTAGCAATAAACATGATATACCTAGAAATTCAGCACTTCAAAAAAAAAAAATCATTCAATGCCAAACTTCATCAAACAACACAATCGACACTAAAAACACCCTACTTGTGAAATAAATTAGGAACACATGAACTAGAAAATCAACAAACCGCTGAAAACAATTAACAAACCAAAGAAAACAGAAAAAGGTATAGACTTTGAAGCAATTAAGATATAATTTTGACAGAAACAGCAAAGCAATATGAAACTGACGTTGAAAAGAGAATGAAAGATTGGGGGTTTGATTGAAAGGGATAGCGAGGGGTGAATCAGGCGGTGACCCAAAAGAGTCCTGGTGAAAACGGCTGCTGCCATTTACTCAAAAGACCATAGAGATAGAAGTAGGAGGCTTTTTGAGCTTTGGTGTGCGTCAGATTCTCCGAACGAATGGAGCCAAA